>JAYRBT010024629.1:0-34055 GCA_036023395.1 Myiotriccus ornatus | reverse complement strand
TATTTTATTTTATTTTATTTTATTTTATTTTATTTTATTTTATTTTATTTTATTTTATTTTATTTTATTTTATTTTACTATACTTCAGGGTGGGTTTTTAATATATTTTTTCTGGGATGTGCCATCTGGGTTTCTTTCCTTTTTTTTTTTCTCCCTCACGAGATGTCTGCTCTGGCCTGTCCCTTCACAGCTGCAGCTCCAGGAAGGCTGAGGACATCTGTTTGCCTTCCCAGAGCCTGCACATGGTTGCTGCCTCTGCTTCCAGCTGGCCTGTTTCCTCGGTTTTGCAGCAGAGGGGAGTCAGTCCCTGTCCTGCAGCCCTGTGGAAACCAGGGATATTTGAATATTCTCCTCCACATCCCAGTCCCTGAGGCTCTGCCGTGCTTGGGGTGTGCTGGAGGATGCACCCCTGAGTCCCTGCCCCAGGAACAGCCATTTCTGAGGGATACACTGACTTTATTTTCATTTTCCCTGCTGGCTGCTGTCACAGCACTGAGGGAACACCCTGCCTGAGCCAGGTGCTTCTGTTAATGTTTCCTTCTGCTTTGTGAACTGATCTACAGCTTCACCACACACTGCCAGTCCCCAAAAGAGGCACCTGCTGCCTTTGGGCAAATAATGAATCAGCTACAACAACCAACCTACCAGAACCCCTTGGCTGAGCACACAATTTATGGCTGGCTATGAATGTGGTGATACAAGTAAAAAGTCTTGATTTTGGCACAGAAATAACGAAACTAAACTGTCTTGCTCCTGGTTTTGATACAGACTAAATCTGGGGGGAGTGTGGATAAAACCATGACCCTGATTAATTCAGCCCTGTATGGTTGAAATGTCTCAAGATGTCCTTGATTTTGTGGAATTGAGGGATTTGGCTCCACAGAACCTGAGGTGTTCAACAACTCCTCTTGCTCATCTCACCACACACCTGATTTTTGGGGAGGGCTGCTGGTGTTCTGCTGGTTCTTCACAGCAGATCCCACACAGACTCTGGTCTTTTCCCCCTCAAAATGGCCTTGCCCTTTTGTTCCCAGCTGCAATTTGCAATCCTCTGTCCAACCCTGCTGCTCTCAGGGAGATGTGTGGCTGGTTTTGGGACCTCACCTGCGTTCCAAAGGGTGGGTTTTTTTCTGCTGTGTGGTGGAAGGGGATCTGCTCTTAGAAGTGGGAGTAGAAATGGGATTAAAAGTCAGTCTGGTTCTCTGAGAGGTGGCGTTTAGGGAGGCAGATGGGACGGGTAAGGAGCAAACAGATGCACTGGAAGCACCTTGCAAGGTCACTCTCACTGTTCAGGGCACTGAGTGCAGAGTTTTGGTGGCTGAGCCGTGGCAGAACTGCTGTCACACTTGCAGGAGCTTCATACCCTTGATGCCATCCCTTGTGCCCCGGGTTTGTTCAGCAGGGATCCACAACCCCTCTGCGGGATCCCTCTGTCCACTTGCAGGACGCAGGGAGCTAAATTTGCCAATAAACACCCTTTCTGTGGTCAGGCACGGACTCTGGGGTTTCCCTGGGAGCTGTGTTTTCTCCTGTGTGCACATCTGGCACTCTGCAGCCCGGGATTTGAAAGCCAAGGGAGCATTTCGAGGCTCCCTCCGTGGGTTTTAATCTCCCCGTGTCGTTTTAATCTCCCCGTGTCGCTCCTTTGAGCCAACCGATAAACGTCAGGTGCCAGTGGGGGGACAATCTCTGGCGTCTGGGCAGGTTTGCTGTGGTATGTCTGAGCACTGGCAGGGGACTGAGAGTCCCAGCAGCTTGAGGGAGGTCTCTGAGGGACACTCAGAGCTCTTGGCTCTTGCTGGTCTCTTAAGCACCCCCACGGGGGATGTGGTTTGGGCAGCAGACAGCAGTCTGCTGTGGACACTTGGTGTTCTCCGAACCCGTGGAGTGGCCAGACAGCAGTTTCAGTCTCTGCTGTTGTTGCTCTTCAGGTCCTGGAGTCTCCAGACCCCCGGATCACAGACCCCCGGAGGACCTGGATCTCCTTCGTGCACCGGCCGGACGACGGGAACACCTCCAAGAGGAGATGCAAAGGGAAGGACAAGAAACTGGTGGGTTGCTGCTGGCCCCGCGCTGCGCCTTCTCGTCCTGCTGCTCCTGCTCAGGGGGGGTTCTGGGTGCTCCAGCTTTGCCTCCCCGCCCCAGGGCGTGCTGAGTTTCCATCTGGTTGTGTTTGATTTCCCCCGAGTGTTCTGGAGGAGTCTGAGCCAACAAGTGCCTCGTGAGATAAGGTGTGGGAATTCCACTGCAGCGCCCGGGTTTGGACTGAGCCTTTTTTTTTGGGGGCTTATTTTTCTGCTCGGCAGAAATAAAACTGTCCTCTGCCGTTTTTATTTTCTTTTCCACTCCATCAAGCCTCTCAAAGGACATCCATTAATCAAGGTGTGGGCAAGGAGTTGATTTCAAATTAACGATCTCCTGATCGTCTGCCGAGTGACTCTTAAATCACGTGGGCACTTTTAATCCGCTGCTAAGACAAGCAGAACTGCCTCATGGCTGAGGGGATTTTTCGGTCTGTCCCTGCGACTCCCTGGCTCTAATTCCCGTGTTTTGCTTTGGTTGCTCCCTCAGCGTGGCCTGGTTGGGCCCCCAGGACCTCCTGGCCCTCAGGGACCTCCGGGAGCCCCCGGAGCTGAAGTGACCCGGGAAGTCCTTCTGCAGGAGTTTAAAGAGATATTAAAAGGTAAAGACTTTGTGAGAGCCCCGTGCTTTTGGAAAGCAGCGTGGCAGGCCCAGAGCCGGCTCTGCAGACGTTCCCTGGTGGCCTCAAAGGCCAGGCCTTGAAACCAAGCCTTTGTTTTCCTGTCCTTTCTCCTTTTCTTCTCCCCTCAGAAGCCATGGAGCGTCGAGCATCCCTGGCGATCTCAGCCCATCCCAGCCAGCTGCCTCCACTCCTGCTCTCCCTGGAGGAAGGTTCATCCCACAGGCGTGTAGAGGAGGCTTTCCACTGCAAGCTGAAAGGACAGGTCACTGTGGATAAGAAGACCCTGGTGGAGCTTCAGAATTTCCAGTCGGTGAGGAGGGATCAGAGGCTGAACCAGAACCCCAGCCCAGGGTGTGGAGCAGCTCCAGGGCTGCCTCTGGAGGGAAAGGCTCATCCCAGAAACCCCTCTCAGGCTTGGATGCCATGGATGTAGCACTGCCTGGATAGTCTGTGATTCCATGAGCTGCTCTTTTTCTCAGTGCACACCCTGTTTAATTCCAGAGTAACGTTCAGATGCAGAAAGATGTTAGAGGCAGATAGTTGGTTACTGGGTTTTTAGAACCCAAAGAAAAGTCAGGATTTTGTTAGCTGGGCCAGTCCTGACACTCAGATTCCTTACTTAACGTTTTATTAGAAGACTAATAGATAGTACCCATTTAATTTAATTACAGTCATGCTACAATGCCAAGCACACCATCACAGGCATGGTGACAAGCAAGCTCTTGAACTTGACATTACAACTTGTGCTAGCAGTTGCAAATAGGATCTGAACTTGCAGTGTAAATGCCAGGCAAGGTAAGAACTGAAACCAAATAGTTGTTTGACGATTGAGGAGACGTTCTAGAGTCTGTCTGAGAGCACGAGGCCTTCAGAGACGTGGTTGTCTCTGGGAGGTGACAAGCAGAGCTTGAGGAGGATGGACAGGGGCCCATCAGCAGGGTTTGCTAACACTGCCTGTGTAGTGAGGTGCTGACTTTCTTCCCAGCTGCTGTGAGTGCCATTTCTGGAGGATCCTGTCCTTCTGGAGCAGTTTTCTGCTGGATTCTCCCAGCTGCAGGACTGGAGGCAGTGGTTATGCTCTGAACAGGGTGCTTTCCTGGATCCATCCCAAACACACTTGTGGAAGCTTGGCTTGGCAGCGCTGTGGGTGCTGGCACCGAGGCAAGATTGCACTTGAGGTGTGGGCAGGGCCAGAGAGATCTGCTGCCTCATTAATTAGGAGGGGAAAATGTGAATAAAGACATCTCGGCAATGGGCGCGTGGGCTGCTGCTTCCCAGGCTTTTGGGATCCTGTGCCCAGCTCCCTTCTAATTGCTCTGGTGTGGGAGGCTGGCAGGGCTCTGGATGCCAACCTTTCACTGCAGCTTGGGACAAGAAGTGTCTGGTTTTAGCTTGTGCTCCGATCCAGGGGAATTCATCAGGGAGGGAGGGAGGCAGTGGCTGCTCTTGCAAGGATGAAAACATTGCCTTCAAATAGTCCGAGGAGGAGAGGCAGATAATTCCACTCCCACCATTCTCGCAGTTTAGTGTGAGGAAGCCAACAGTTTGATACTTCTCAGTGAGATAACAGGGACTGCCTCTAATTCCTGGATTTGGAGCTTCCCCAAAGCATTCTGAGATAGAGGGAAGAGCTGGTGCTGAGAGCAGCCTATGCCTGTATCCTCTGATTCCAGTCTGAGCCACTCTGACCTTGAGCATCAGGATTTTCTCACCAGTTTTCTCGTCCTTCAGTGCTGGATTTCCTCTGGGAACATTCCCTCCCTCTGGGTCTCACAGTTTCCTTGGTGTGTGGGGTGAAACCTGGGATGCTCCTTTCCCCTCCACCTCTCTCTCCTGTGTCTCACACCTGAGGTTTCTCAAATCTGCCCCTTGCAACAGCCTTTCAGAGCAAGGATTGAAGTAGTGCAGCCTCTGACAGGCCATGGAAGTGGGATTTATCCAGGGCCCAGGAATTTTCCTGGAATCAGATCATTTAAAGTGGCCCCACAGGCTTTTCATGGTCTCCAGTGCCTGGAGGTCGAGCTAAAAAAGGTCTGTCTTTGGCAGGTGAATTTTAGTGCTGGATCAGGAGGTTGGGGCATCCCTGTTCTTTACCAGCAGATAATTCCACACATTTCTTTCCACTGAAAAGCAAAGCTGGCAGTTCCCACCCCACTTCTCTGAGCTTGGCTCCTGTTTTCCTCCTGGCAGCACCTGGGGCTGTGGGGATGGGAGATGACTGAGGGAAGAGAAGCTGGTTTTGTACAGAGTGTGAAATACTGAAATATTTTGCTTTCTGAAAGAACTGTGTGCAAGAGGGAGTTTCTCAGGAATAAATCCCTGGAGCAGCTTGGGTGAGTGTGCTCTGTGAGGCAGCAAAAGCAGCAGGAACTCTGCCACGGGGTTTAATGGAATATTTTGCCCAGAGAACCTCACCCTGCATTGTCTGCTTCTGTGAGCAAAAGAATAACAAGCCACAGAGGGCATGAAGAAACAGGAATGTTTTATCAGTTATAATTTGCTGGTGCCTAAAATTGCCTTCCATGCTCAGCCAGTGGTTTTGGAATTATGTTGCTGATCCTGCTAATAACTGGAACAAGAAAGGGATGAATTAACTGTGCAGTTCTGCACATACAGGGCTTGGACCTGCTTTCAGTGGGGTAAATCAAAAATAGAATGATCAAAATTATGGGGTAGTGATGGCATAGGAACAGAATCCAGGCTCTTTGTTGTTAGCTCAGCTATTACACTGATTGTGTGTGTGCACATGAGAAAACACAAATTCAGCCCAATATTTGAGTTTCTAAAATCATTCAAAAATTACTCTTTTTTGTGAGCCTTACTTGGGGTTGGCTGAATAAAGGCAGGTTAGTCATTCCACTCCTTTACCACGGGGTAACTAAAACACCACCAGGCCCAAATATTCAGGACTTAGGCTGGAAAAGACCTCCAAGATCCTTGAATCCAACCTTTGATCAGCACCCTGTCAACCAGACCCCGAGCACCGGTGGCTTTCAAAGAGCAAACTACATCAATTATTCCTCCTGCCCCGGCAGAGCTGGTGTTTCCTGGCTATGAGGAACGAGAAAGGGGAGCCAATTAACTGAACAAAGCCGTTCCACTCCCTCTTTTTGGGCGCAGCAGCACCTGTGGCAGCACTGCTGTTGGTGTGTTCACCGTGTCTCAGCCCCCTTTTGCCACCTACTGTTGGAAGGCGCGGCCGGATTCGGGCGCTGAGGTGGCTCAGCTGCGTGTTTGGGGCTGGTTTTGGGACACAGCAGTGTGTGTGCCTTCACAGAGCCAGCTGTGAGCAGCCCCTCTGTCCCACAGAACCCGTCTGGGATGAATCTCCCCGGGCAGGGCTCAGGGGACACGTTCACGCTGCCCAGAGCGCCCTTGTGGTGGAGGCAGAGTCTGACTAATGTGCTT
Organism: Myiotriccus ornatus; assembly: GCA_036023395.1. Taxonomy (NCBI): domain Eukaryota; kingdom Metazoa; phylum Chordata; class Aves; order Passeriformes; family Tyrannidae; genus Myiotriccus; species Myiotriccus ornatus. The sequence continues at coordinate 27,943 of JAYRBT010024629.1, read as the reverse complement.
TCTTGGCCCGCTGCAGCCTCTCCCCAGCTCCAGCCGAGCTCACACGAGGCCAAAACAAACAGTAAACATTTCTTGCAGGGGTTTATTTTGGTCTGAGTCAGATAATCTGCTGTGAGTTTGACTCCAGGCCTCCTCCTTGCCGCGAGGATGTTGCTTCACCGCCCTGCTCTGGAGAAGCCAAGCCTAGAACAAGATGAAACTCAGATGGAACCTCTAAGAATCCAAGAGTTGCCCTGAAACAGTATCAAAGCCACCTGATTTCGACCTAAAGTTGGCAGAAAACCTTTGGAGACCCACAGGAGTGTTTTGTCTGTCCTTGTTATCACAAAAACGGGGCTGGGGGGGAGATTCCAGGTTGAGCCTGGGGACAGTGCTTGGGAAGTTCTGGGGACTAAGAGGGACCTCTTGACTCCAAAAATGGGAGGTTTTGTGTGTCAGGACATCAGTGGAGGCCACTAGGACCTGAACAGGGATGGAATAAGGACCTGAGCAGGGATGGAACAAGGACCTGAGCAGGGATGGAATAAGGACCTGAGCAAGGATGGAATAAGGACCTGAGCAGGGATGGAACAAGGACATGAGCAGGGATGGAATAAAGACCTGAACAGGGATGGAACAAGGACCAGAACAGGGATGGAACAAGGACCAGAATAGGGATGCAGTAAGGACAAGAACAGGGATGGAATAAGGACAAGAACAGGGATGGAACAAGGACCAGCACAGGGATTCAATAAGCACAGTCTAGTCAAGCTGAGTTAGAAGAATCCAGCACTGAGCAAAAAGGGGCATCTCTGTGTCTTACACTGATACTTTTGCCTCTTGTGGGCACCAGGTGCTGAGAGGGAGCCCCTCTGGAACGTGTGTTCCGGGGGGTCAAGCACATTTTTTGCAGGGTTTTTTTTCTCCTGCAGGTTGGCTGGTTCTTTGTTGAGGGTTCTGGGGGTTCATTCAGGCTCTGCTTTTCCCCTCCTGCAGCCTGTGGCCAAGGGAGCTTTCCTGCGAGGGACGGGACTCAACCTGGCCACGGGACGCTTCACCGCGCCCGTCTCGGGCATCTACCAGTTCTCAGCCAACGTCCACGTCGGTGAGTGCTGCCCCAGCGGGCTGCTCCGTGCCCAAACCAACCTCCCCTCCGCTGGAATTCCCAGCTCGGGGACCAAATAGGTGCAGGAGTCGCGGCTCCCACGAAAGACTTCGGAAGAAGTGAAGATGGTGATGGAGAACTCCACGAAGGCTGGTCTGGCTGTGCTTTGTCACTGCTCCTCCGGAGCACCTGCAGCATCTCTTCTCCCACATCTCCTCTTTTTCCTTGCACCTTTTCCCCCCTTAAATCTGTTATCCCAGAGGCTCTCCCACCGTCACTGGTGGGCTCAGGCTCAGCCAGTGGCAGATCCACCCTGGAACTGCTTGGCACTGGCTCCATCAGACATGGGGGAACTTTCTGGCAGCTTCTCCCAGAACCCACCCTGTAACCCCCCCACCCCCAAACCCTCGCCACACAAACCCAGTACAGAAACCACAAGGCTGCTGGTGCCTCTCTGAAGCCCCAAAACTATCACCTGGTGGTCTGTCACGTTCTGAAAATGCCTGTGTTTTCCCCCCAGACCACAGTGAGCTGAAGAGCAAAGTGCAGCTCCGGGCCAGGGACAACGTCCGGGTGTTGATCTGCATCGAGTCCCTGTGCCACAGATACACGTGAGTCACTCCAAGGCTGTCTTGGCAGTTCTTTTCCTCACACAGGCCAATGTTTCAACCAGCTTTGGGAGAAATCAGGTTCACCAGCAGCGGATTTTAAGTGCTGAATGCTTGTGGAACTTTTCTGCAGGGAGCGATTCCATCCGGCCCTTGGGTTTTGTGGGTTTCTTTAATTCTGGTTTTTAACCTTTCAGTAAAAATACTAACTTAGTTAGTAAGTTAAATAATTTAGTTAATTGCCTAAATATTAGTATTCTTACCTAAATATAAAATAATATGGCTAAAATGCATATGTTGAGAGAGTTGTGAGTGAACTCAGCTGGAAAACTGTAGCTCCAGGTGCTGAACGCTCAGCTACCATCATCAACACACAGAGTGACAGAAACACCCTAATTTTGGGCCAGAGCTCAATCTTTAGGATTTCAGCCTCCTCCTGAGTGGATCCCAGCATCTCACTCGTGATTTGCAGCGAGGAGGAGAATGAACAAGTGGAAAATAGAGGTGAATGGGTCCTGAGGAAGAAAGTGCAGGGCTTGTATAGAGGTTTTTGACACCTTCTCGCAGCCTCAGCTCACCTGGGGAGCTTGTTTAGACAATGATGCCGAATATTCCTCTGCTGGGGGCAAAACTCTGCTCAAGAAACAGCTTTTTTAGGTCATGGCACCCTTGGGTGTTGCTCCTGCTGCCCTGGGCCGTGGCACTGACGTGTGTTGGCCGCTCATTCTCCTGCTCCTGTCGCCCTTTGAGCTGCTGCCCCGAGGTTCCCTGAGTGCCAGGGAAGGCCAGGGAGCTCAGGGGGATTTAGGGAAGCTTTGCTGGGAGGAAGGGGCTGGGGAGCCCCTGTCCTGGGCCGAAAAGCACCCAGCAGAGGGCAATGCTGCTTGCACAGAGTGGCCACAGCCTGTGGCTCTGCCCTTGGCACCAGAGCAAAAATACCTGTACAGGTCTGTTGTGCCCTGCCTGCAGCCCTATAGCACCACTGAAATATATCCATTGATCCACTGATCCAGAGCAGGATAAACTGGGATTCCCAGACCTTGGATTTCCCATGAGCAGAGGCTGCAAGTTCCACAGAATCATTTTCTACACGCTCTGGGAACGTGGAAAGATGTTCCTGTTGGGATTGGAGGGGGAAAATATTTCTTTTTGGAGGACTCCCTTCTGTCTCCAAGCCTTGCTCTCTTTCTCTTTGCTGTCCATTTAGTCAACCTTAGAGGTTTTTATTAAAGACTGGGTGTCAGACTCTGCTCCCAGCACGACTCTACTCTTGCTCCCTTGTTCTGGGAAGTGCAAGCACCAGAGTTATCTGAACAGGAAACCTCCCTGTGGCTCAGGGAAACTCCTGTGGCTTCCTCACTGCAGGTCTTTTCAGCTGAAAGCTCCTAGAAAACTGCTCTGGTTCTAGCTGGGCTGTGTGAACCTCCCTGTCACATCCAGCCCAGGCAGGTTTATTGGGATCTTCGGAGATTAACTTGCCACCTAAGGATTTACAGCTCCATCCTCCAAAGAACTGGAACAGTAAACCCTTCTCTTTCTTCGACAGAGCTGACCCAGCTGTTCATCATTTAGATAAAGCCCTCTGATGTCTGGCTTGGAGTTTTCCTCAGCTGTCCAGGGTCACAATTTATGATCTGCTGTCCTGCAAGGCTGTGGGTCGGGCAGGGAAGCAGAACCAGCGGAATCCCCTCTCTCCCGTGGTGGGTGGGAGTGGGACTGGCCTGTGGCAGGGAAGGAGCTGGGTGGAGGGATGGGAACCTGCCTGGACACTGTGCTGGCACGGGCTGGGCTGCCACCCGTGCCTGTGGAATTTCCTGGGGGTGTCAGCACACACAGTCACTCGGTGAGGGAGCCGGGAGAGCCCCCAGGGCTTCGGGCTTCGGGTGGAAACTCGGAGGCAGAGGAGACAGTTGGAGTGGAAGTGATTAACGATGGGAAGTCCCCACCCCAGTTGGGCTTTTGGCAGGATATGACACACAGACTGAGCTCCTCAGCCGAGGTGGTGCCAAGTGGCTCCTTCTCCCTGGGCCAAATTGCCCCTGCCCTTCACATCATTCCCTTGCAAGCAGCACGTTGGCACTTGCAAGGTTTCATCAGCAACCTCTTTTGTTTTTCAGGCAGCTGATTCCTGCTGGAATCACGGGAATGGTTTGGGTTGGAAGGGACCTTGAAGTTCGTCTTCCACCCCCCTGCCATGGGCAGGGAGACCTTCCATTATCCCAAATTGCTCCAACCTGGCCTTGGACACTTCCAGTGTCAGCAGGTCACCTCCTGGTCTCATTTCTGGGGGAGATGGTGAGACAGTTGTCATTCCAAATACAACTGCTGTGGTTGCCTCAGGGCTTTAACCCGTTTATTTCTCTTTTCAGGTCCCTGGAAGTCATTGCTGGGCTGGAAAGTAACAGCAAGATCTTCACTATCTACGTCCATGGGTTGCTGCAGCTGCAGGTGAGTCCTGGGACCCTGGGAATCGCTGCCCTGGTTCTCCTGGCAGGCTGTGGAATTATTTACTGGCCAGGCTGAATTCTCATCAGCAGGTGGGGGAAGGTTTTATGCACCTTTTCCTAATGTTAATGAACTGAAATGCCTCAACTGGGGGGAGAACCCGTGGCAGATTCACATCTCACATCCCGCCCTTGAGGCACAGAAAAAACCTTCCCCCTAAGAAATAACAGCCAATATTTTCCCTTCTCGACTCTCCCCTTGCCTTGCCAAGGTGACAGTTGTATTTCCCGTCTCACAGGAGGGAAGCTGATGCACAGGGCACCCCAAAAGATGCCAGTGCAGAAAGGATTTAGCTAAAAATAAACCTGTAACAGAAAATCTCTCCCTCCCGGTCAAGGCTGATGTTTGGGCAGATCCTGTTCCCCCAGGGAAGGGCAGGAGGCTGCTGGGCTTAGTGGATGGTGAAATGGGGGGGTTTTATCCCCCTTTTTACACTGGAATGTGTCAGATATTTCCCTTCCTCCTGCAGGCTGGGCAGTACACCTCCATATTCGTGGACAACAGTGCTGGAGCTCCCATCACCATCCAGAATGGATCTGATTTCATGGGAATGTTAATGGGAGCGTAGCAGGGCAGGGAAGGATGGCAACCACGTGCCTGCAGTGTATATTGGACTGAGGAGGACCCTGCTCTGGCCTTGAAAACTGCCCCCTGTGACTGTGGCACCCTTTCAAACAAGCAAAGAGCCTTTCCCTTCACGGCCCCCTCGGCTTTGCTTTCAGAGGCTGCTGCTTCTCGAGGCCCCCACCGGCTCATCTGCCCTCCAGAACGTGCTTTTGTCCTTCTGACACGGCCTGTTTGATGTGTAATTTGTGCTTCACCGGGTGCTCCACCGAGCCACACGCTGAGATTTGGGGGGTGGTTGTGTTGTACCTTTATTTCACAGTAGCACTTGTAATCAGCATGACTTTTTGGGATTGATTGGGGTTGGGGGGGGTGGTGCTTAACTCTGTAAATGAAGGATTGAGAGGGGGAATAACATAGTGACTTCATTCTGTGTGTTGTGGAGGAAGGAGAGCGAGGGTTTGGTAGAAAAACTGGGTTTTTTCCATGTAATTTTAAGCTGTCCAGGCCCTCTCTCATGGGAGCTGGATCTATTGGTGAGGACTGTGCTGAACTGGAGGGGAATCCAGTCTCTTGATATCAAAGTATTCCCCTGATGTTGTTGCTGAAGCTGAATGACTCCCTGCCAGGGCTTTGGTGCTGTCCTGAAGGGGTTAAAACCCGGGGCACCACTTCGAGCTCCCTCCCCGTGTTCTTATGTTTTAGTAAGAAACCCCCCTGGTCTGGGCTGCACCCCAAAACCAGCGTCTCTCAGGGGGCAGCAGCACCCAGCAGTGAAACCAGCCAAAGTCCTGAGTAAGGTGGACAGCAGGGCTGGGCTGGGGCTCAGACAAAGCCCCTGAGAGGCTCCTGAGCTGTTTGGAGAGGGGGGAGATCGATGGTGTGTGAAGCGAAAGCTTCAGAGCTCTCCTGCTGGCAGAAGCTTTACAGCCCGAGGGAGTTTGAGGAGTCGGGAGCTGAGGATGGAGAAGTTGTTTATAGCAAAATAAAGCCCCACGTGCTTGAGCCTGCGGTTCAGTGGCCAAGTGTGTTAATCCCACCCAGTGGCTGGTTGTGGAGTGCAAGGGGAGAAGGTTAAAAAAAGAAAAAAGACACAAATAAAATGGTTGGGGTTGTTTTTTTCCTGGGTATTTAAGACAAGCTCAGTGTTCTCTCTGTATGAGCTGAGGGGGATGTGATGGGGACACCTCAGTGTTGGGAAGAACAGGACACACAAACAGCTGCTCCAGCTTTTTTTTCTTTAAAATTTCTAATAAATTCAAGGTTTGGGGGAAGCTGGAGGTGAGGAAAGGAACATTTCTGGCTGGAATGAGTTTCTTTCTTACCTTTGTCCTTGAGTTCTTCACAGAAAGGTTTGGCATAAAATCACCTTCAGTCACATCTCTGCCCAGGTCCTACACATTGAATCAAGAGCACCTTCAGAAGGTTTACTGGGAGATGAATCAGTTACTAATCCCTAAAACTTCGCTGCCTTCACCCTGCCCTTGCTCCCTCCTCTTCCTCCTTTCCTCTGCAAAGGCCTCCCTCAATCTTTGCATCAATCCCCACCAGGCTTTTTGCTGCACATCCAGCTCAGGCTGAGACCGAAGTGATGCAGCTCAGAGTGGGTTTGGGAGGGTGAATGTCTCTAAAAGTGATTATCTTCACTCTTAATTCCTCGTTCTGAACAGAGCCCAGCTCTGAGTTCCCAGCTTCAAGCTGAAGGTGGCTTGGTGAGGTGGTGAGTGTCATCTCCTGGCGCTCCTGGAAGATGTTCTGCCCTTGTCTCCGAGCTCTGGAGGTCTGGGCAGTGCGACCAGCAGGTCTTTTAGCTCCTTCTGTGCTGGGTGCCCTCACAAAACCTGCTGAAAGCTGCGGCTTACGAGCCTGGTGGAGAATCCACCGAGACTGGTGGAAAACCTGGCCCAAAAAAACCCCCAGTGATTCATCCCAGAGCGCAGGTGTTTGGTCTAGGACAGGGCTTAACTCCTGCACTGATTTTCAGGGTTTCAGAGCCACCTTTCGGGTGTGTTTGTGCTCACGTGGCCGCTCTCACTGTCGCCCTGCGAGCTCTGTCGTCACAAGATCACTGGGTCGTCCCCTTCCTGCTGCTCTTCCCTCCTCCCATGTTTGCCTGGCTCAGAAGGGTCAGGATCAGCCCCTTCACACGTGGAATCTTATTTAAGTCACCCAGGAGGAGCCCTTGGACGGGCTGTGTGTGACTCAGGAGCAAGAGCAAAGCTGCCTCCACGGCCCAGGGCTTGGACACTTCGGCTGGAGAAACCCAAATCCCAGCTCTGGGATCCCAGATCCCCATCAGGGGATGTTTTCCCTGGCTGGGAGCTGGCAGATTATGAGGTTTTTAAGCTCTCTTCAGATTTCATGTTTTGTAAATGGTTTCGGTGCCACACTCCAGACTGACTCCAGGGGTATTTATGTTGGATTAGCAGCAGATTCCCTGCCCTGGAGAGAGCCCAGCTCATGTAAACTGCCCTGGAATGGCAGGCTATCAACCAGCCAGAAAAAAATGATTAGTTTGTCCTATAAAACTCCTGTTATAAATAGACACAGGTTATAAATCAGCCCCGAGGCCAATGATGGACTCAGAGAGAGAGACCCTTTCCAAGCCTCTTCTCTGGGAGAAGGTTCCAAGGGAAATGCTCAGTCCTCAAGGAAACCTCAAGGGTGATTTAAAAACTCTTCTGAATTGGTGACTGTGGTGAAAAAAAAATAAAAAAAATAAAAAAGCAGAGCAAAATGAGCCCTGCAAAGGAATTAATCCTGTGGGATATTTAGAGGTTGATACCACGCACTTTGGTAAGAGCAGATTCCAAAGGGGGGGAATCTGTTGAGCTTCCGTGGAAAATCAGGGAGCTGCTGACCCTGTGGGAATAGAACTGAGCACCAAGACAAGCTCGAATCTTCACTGCTTTGTGGCCTGGCTCGTAATTATGGGAAGAAAGTAATAAAGTCTCCTTGATTCCACAGCTGGTTCTCCCTCAGCAGCTTCGTGGAATGGTCAGGTGAGGCTGGAATCCCAGGAATTAGGGATTCAGGTGTCCCAGAGTTCCTGCAGAGCTTCTAGAACTCAGTGCTCCCCTAATAAATAACCAGAGGGGAAGGGATCGAGATGTATTTATAGTAATAGTACTGATGAGAAACTGGATCTCTGTGGGGTGGAGGAGTCGTGTTTGCTGGTTATTCAGGTAATTCCTCTGGGAAATTTTTGATATTTGGTGGGGGAAAAACTGTTTGTTTTTACTCCATGACCTCTATTCTGACCTTATACAGGATAAAGTGATTTTATTTCCTCTATGATAAGCAACTTTGAAGTCTGAAGCCCAGGAGAGAAACCCAGCATTGTGTGGGTTAAAATCATCCTGTGGCCTTTCGTGGCTTTTCAAGTTGGGATCTTAAATCCCACTTTTGAGGCACTTGGTGCTTTGTCAGAGCCACTCTGCACTTGGGGCCTTTGCTGCAGCTTGTTGGGTTTGTTTGGTTTGGTTTTTGTTTTATCCAGAGGAAGTTTGTGTTTGCAGCTTGTTTGGTGTAAACGGTGGTTCGGGTGTTTGTTTTTTCATTGCTTTCACTGTTTGTTTTTTTTCACTGCTTGCACTATTTGTTTCTCTGTTTTTTTCCCCCCTATTTGCCCTCCTTGAGCTGGGGCTCAGCTGCAGAGCTCTGGAAGAGCAGATTTTATCAGGGCTCATCCCGATGCTTCCTGGTCAAAGTGTCCTGGTTGATGGGCTGGAGACATAAACACACTGGGAGCTCCAGCTGGGAGGAGGAGGAGGAAGAGGCTGGAAATGAGTTTGTCCTGCTTTCTTTAGGGAATTCTCCCTTTGCATTTTCAGGGCTTGTTTTCCTGAGGGTGGAAAGAAAGGGGTGGTTCCTGGGAGGGAAGGGGGAGCACAAAAACCAAGTGCTTGGAATGCAGAGTGGGAAAGAAGCACTCCTGTCGTCCCTCAAAATCCCTGCCAGCCTTTCCCAGTCCTTTCCTTAGGCAAAACGTGTAAATGGTGTCTGAACTGGGAGCACAGAACCACCGAGGCTGGAGAGACCCTTGGAGGTCCTCGAGTCCAACCCAGCGCTGTGTTCACCACCAAGCCGCGTCCCCAGAGCCACATCCCCGTGGGGTCTGGATCACTTGCAGGGATGGCGATGCCACCAGTTCCCTGGGTAGCCTGGCAGGTGTCCCTGCCCCTCTGCGGGGGGTTGGGACTGGATGATCTCCAAGGTCCCCTTCCAGCACAAACCTTTCCATTGGTTCCACGAGCTGTTCTGGCCAGGCCAGGAAACCAAGTGTGAGCTGGTGGAGGACACTCTGCAGGGCAGCTCTGGCTGTGAGAGAAACCAGAGGGAGCTGAGCTCATTGCAAGTGCCTGAAAACTGTCCCCAGGTGTCCCCTGAGTGTGTGTGTCACACTCGGAATGCAATGAACCCTCACAGGATGATGGAGTTGGGGCTGCTCGGTTTGTTGTTGTTTTAAAGCCAAGCCTTCAAGGGCTGCTGTAGTTATCAAACCCTCTTTATTTTTTCCCAGCAAAGGGTGCTGGGGGTTGCCAGTAATCTCTAAACCAGGAGTGACAGTCAGGCTGGGGGGGGAAATGACCTCAAATGGTATAAATATCTCCAGCCAGGTTTTGGACTGAGAGTTTTATGAAGTGATTGGGATGCTGGGGATGTTTTTGCAGGAGGCTGGACAGTGAGACACAAGGCAGCTGTGTCACTGCCCTCAGGGGTGAGGCCTGGGTGACACTTGGAGCTGTTTGGGGTGGTTGTTGTGCCCTGGGGGGTGGCACAAACTGACCCCAGAGGAAGCAAAAATGTCTCAGAGCAAGAGAAAGGAAAAGCAGGGCTCTCTGACCAATGAGGGCGAGTTCCCTCATTCCTTCTGGGTCTTACCCAGCTCTTCAGGGAAGGGCCTTGGGTGGGTTCCAGCAGCTCCCCCTGGGCCAGTGAGGTTCTGGAACTCTTTTCAGTTGACCAGGAGTTGGACTCGATGATCCTTTGTGGAGCCCCTTCCAACTCAGGGCATCCCGTGATCCCATGACCCGAGGTGTCACCTGGTGTCCCTGCTGAGCAGCAAGGACACTGTCCTTGTGAGGAGCACCAGTGCTCTCCAGGCTGAGTAACTCCTGTGGCTGGGGCAGAAATAATTTCCTCCTCCTGCTGAGGAGGAGGAAGAGCCATTAAATGAATTCAGGGCTTATTCAGAAGGTACTGGCACTGAAGGATCATCTCCCTTCCACTCAGGGCAAGAGTCATCAGCCTTCCTGAAACCTCCTGATGCAAATTAAGTGAAAATTGCCCCGGGACAGGGGGGAGCATCTTTGAAGGCTTTTTGGCTGACACCCCCTCCCTCTGTTGCACTGCCAGAGGTGCTGTGCAGTGCAGGGAGGAAATGCTGACCTCAGAAGATGATATTTCCAGTTTCAACCACAGGCAGGAGCTACTGGAAATACCATCCCTTTGAAGGTTGCAGTCTTGCCACGCATTTTTCTGTGGATTGGGTAAATCTGTGGAACTAGATGGGCTAAACTGGCAAAATTCGGGGGCCAAAGAGGAGTCTGGTCCCTCCAGCAGCGGCTGGAGTGAAACACTCAGGGATCACTTGTCGTGGTTCCTAAACTTGTCCTTACCTTTCCCTGCAGGGAATCTGGAGCTGGAATTTCAGGCTTCTCCCTCTTTGATCTCGCTCTCACTCTCTGGTGTCGCTGGGATTAAGGACGGGGTGTTTCAGGACTGGTGTGATGTGAGGGGTGTTCACAGCTCCTGATTTCCTCCCTCTGGAGCCCTGCCGAGCCAGAGGAGAAGAGTTTTATTTTCCACTTCAGTCTGTCAGAGCTTTTGGGTGCCTGGGGCAAGGAGGGGGTTAATGTTATACCAGCCTAGCCGTGCTATGAGTAAACTTCTTTTAGACCTATTAATTTCCACGGCCAGAAAAAGAAGCTGAAGCTGTGTGTGACACCCAAATGCTGCACAGAAAAAAAAAAACCAAAACAACCAAAGACAAGCAACAAAACGTTTTGGAATAATAAAATCGCTTCTCTGGGGGCTGTCCATCCTTCGGTAACACACACGTGCCAGTCAGCAAGCGCCTCCACGGCCCTGCACATCGTGGCATCGTCGCAGCGCTGGGCTCTGCCACAAAGCCTTTGGGCAGCCAAGGGGGGCAGAGGGAGCGAAGCGCAGCCAGCCCGACTCCTGCAGATCTGGAATCTGTGGAATTGCTCCGCGCTTACCCTTATTTGCTCTTTCCCTGGGCGTTTGTCCCTGAAGGAAAAAGAGGGGAGAGAATGTCAGACAGCCGAGCGAGACATCTGAGTGCCGGATCTGCAGCCGCTGCCCCTCGCGGGGCTCAATGGGCTACATTCTTCTGCCTTTTCCCCCCTGGTTTAAACAAACAGGAGCTGGAGCCTCGGGGGATATTAGGGAGCGATAGGGATCTCCAGGGATAATACCAGGGTTAGGCCGGGCAAGCCATTAGCTTAAAACTCCCAACAGGATCCGATGACGGCCAGGTGGGTGAGGGGCAGGGGAGGAGGGTTCGCAGCCGTGCCAGGTAAGGCTGCCCGGCCACAGGGACGGCGAGGGACGGGAAGGGAAAAGGGAAAGCTTCCCCCAGGAGTGGGAGCTGCTGCAGGCGATGCAGCCGGTGTGGGAGAGGATGGAACAGCCGCACGCTCGCTAGATCCTCTCTGCCCGTCCAGAGACTCCAGTCCTGCCTTTTCCCGGGCTCGTTTTCCAAGCTGTCCTTAATGATGCTCATTCCATCAGCGCCCGTTGTTAACATCACCTTTCGTTGCTTGGGGGGAACCAAGCGAGGAACTGAGATGCTGCTTTTTTAGTTTGGAAGCCGCGTAGCACAAACCCGTAACAAAGATGGAATAACCTTTGTTAATGGGCTCGTATTATTCAATGTGGCTGAATAATAATTCAGGGAAAGGAGATGCCTTCTGTTGGCAGGTTGGCAGGTTTCTGTCCCGTTCTTTAGCTGGCACAAAGGGCCTCCATTCCTGCAAATCAGGAGCTGCCTGGCACTGCTCAGGGGCTGCAATTCCACAGCTGGACAAGCACTTGCCAAGTCAGCTCCCATTAAAAACTCCATAAAACCTGTTGCTTTAAATAATTCAGTGGGATTTTTGTGTTGCTGCACTCGTAAAGGTGAAGCCTTTCCCCTCTAATGAGTATTCCCTAAATTTCAGCCAAGCCTGGGCATATTTGCTTTGGGTAGGAACTGCAGAGGCCAACGGGGAGTGTTTGAAAAAACTGAAGTTCCTATAATTCTGGCTGCTCGTGGCTTCCATGGGCTCCAAGGAAAACAGGAGGGTGGTTCATAAGCACCTTTTTAAAAGGCTTGTGCTCCTCCAAGAGCATCACAGGTTGATGTTGTGATGTCAGCTGTCTGCAGCTGGAAGAGCAAGACCTGCTCTTCGTTCTGGAGGGAGGTAGGAGGGCACAAAGCTCCTTTGGAAAAGCAGGATTTGATGCAGGGACTGCATCCCATCAAATCTCAGGGTCTGGGTAAGACAGGGCAGAGCTGAGCTGTGTCCAGGAGGTTCAGGTGCAGAAGGATGGGGAGAGAAGGAGGAAAGTTGGTCAGAAGGAGCAGAGAAGCTGCAAGAACATCTGAGATACAGGGAGTTAAATCAGTGATTTTGATGTTATTATCTTTTATTACATCACAGCCTAATGCTGGGTTATTTATTCATGCTTTACACTGGGAATGGAGCTGGATTTGGGATGCTCAGGCCCACGACTTGTCTGAGGTGGAATGTGAAAGATCAAGCCAAAGCCAGGCTGTGTCCACTGCATTTATCAGGGACAGGGCACATGGAATGAGTTATTGGAGCCCTTCTTCGAAGTGACTTCTCAAACCAGCTCTGTAAAGGTCCAACCAACAACTCACTGTATGATGTGAGGGAAATGCAGGAGCAGAAAATGCCCATTTGCCACCTCTCTGTTCTCTGGAGCACCAGCAGGGCTGGTTTGGTACCAATAAACCTGCAGGTGTTGTTTGGTGCTGCTCCATCTCTGGGGCTGGGAAGGTGCTGATCTCCCTCCCTGTGGATCCTGAGGGCTCCAGGGATGAGATGAAGGAGGGAGGGAAGGGGAGGATCACATGGACTGTGTGTCAGGAAGGTGGGGGGAAAAAAAAGGAGACTCTTTTCCAACCCAAGGTCGTTAAAGAATAAAAGCAAATCAGCGTCTGCAGAGAAGCCCTTGAGGACAGAGATGGGAACAGGGCTGGGCACGGCAACAAATGGAGCATTTTTCATCACAATCTCATAATTGCTGTCTTGTTCCCTGTCTGCTCTTGGGAGAGACTCTGCAATACCCACTGGGGACTCTTCTGGGACACAGCACAGGAGCCAGAACCTCCTTTTGGTGTTGGAGCAGGGGAAGGACGGGAGGGGAGCGGAGCCACGGAAGCAACGTGGGATCCAGAGTAAATTTTTTAATTCGGGTGTTTTGGTTGGTGTTTTTTTTGTTGGTTTTTTTTTTTTTTTTTTTGGCTCCAGAAGCCCAGAGAGCAAGGAATGTAAATTGGCTTTTTCAGAAGTGTGTCAATCTCGGTGCCAAAGTTTCACTTGATATCATCTCTGTCTGGCACCTCCACAGCAGGTGCTTCCCGGGATGACCTGGGGCGAGGAGGAAAAATGGGAATGCTGGGCTGAGTTCTGCTGTCACACAGCTCCTGTGGCCTGCACAGACCACGGGGATGGTCTCCTGACACGGTTCTCCCACCACAAATGGGTTTGGCAGGAATGTGGCTGCTCCTGGTTCCATACCCCTGTGCTCAGAATCATTAAAGAGGATTTGGAGAGTTGGGCCAGCAAGGGAAAGCTGCTGCATTTCCACCTGAACTCATCCTTCCCATCCCAACCCAAGTGGAAATTCCTTCCCCCTTTCCCCACCACCTGAATTCACGGGAAATCAGGATTTACCCACCTCCTACCTGCAGGGCCAACGTGCCTTCTGACTGTGCTGGGAGAGGTGATGGAAGGGAGGGTGAGATCACACTGAAGGAATGTTTCCTGTAGCCGGGAGCACTTTTCCCTTCTCCCCTGTTTTGTTTTCACCAGACACAGCCCCGGGTGGAACCTTTCGTGTGGCTGTGGGGCAGGAGATCAGGAAAATTAGTCCTTGATATTAAGAAGCAGGCTGGAGCTCGGCAGGAAGGTGTGAGGATGGCAGGGATTGACAAGGAGGCAGGTGAATTTTTGCACTTGGGACAACGTTTGGCTGCAGGGATTTGCAGGGAAGCAGGATGGCAGTTATCCCCAGCGTGGAGTTTCACGCTGCTGGTAGAAATGCCTCGCTTTAAATATCCCAATTATCATGTTTTAGGGGAAAACGCATTCAGCCAAGCTAAGGGAAGATGTTTATGGAAGGTGCAAAGCCAGGAGTGGTGGAGATTCATTAAGGAGCGTGCCTGGAGACAGAGGGCTCTGCGTTTAACCTGCAGCATTCCCGGGAAGACAGGGAGAGGATTAGGGATTGTTGCTTTAGCTCCTGCCTCTCTCTCTCACTCTGTCTGCATCCCACAGCTTTCTCCCTTAAAGTGCTCAGCTCCCTTTTGGTTTTTTGTTGGTTTTTTTTTTCCGGGGCACATCCTCCAACGCGTCTCCGGCCAGACACATCGTCCCCTGTCGGGATCCTCCCCCGGCTGCCCGGGCGCCAGGGCTGACAGCGAGGGATGACAGGGAATGTGCCTCGTGCCGAGTGACAGCGCTGGGCTCCTGCCAGGAGGCAGCGCTGGGCTCTGCAGGGGCACAAACCACACACACAAACCACAACACAACCTGGCAGAGGGTTGCGAACGATGTGCCCGCCGCGTCGGTCGATGGTGGATGCTCAGAAGTGCAGGAGGACAAGAGGGCACGGCATATAAAACGCACCGGGGGAGGTTTAGGTTGGATTTTAGGAAGGAATTCTTTACAGAGAGGGTGATCAGACACTGGAATGGGCTGCCCAGGGACGGGGTGGATTCTCCATCCCTGGAAGTGGTTAAGGAGAGACTGGATGTGGCATCGTGGTCTGGGTGACGAGGTGGGGTTGGGTCATGGGTTGGTGATCCCAGAGGTCTTTTCCAGCCTGTGATTCTGTGACTGCTGTGTTCCTTCTGGGAAGGCAGAAAACCCTCTGGAGCCCGGGCAAGTGGAGTGGGCAGTTTGGAGAGTCCCAGAAGCTGCTCATTGCTAGGACAGGGATGTGGGATGGAACCACCCCAGAGACTCCTGGCTGCTCCAGGTCTCCTTGTGCTTCTCATCCAGAGGGTTTCTGGGCACTGACCAGGCTCCTCAGGGTTTGGGCACTGCCTCGAGGCTGCCAGAGCTCCAGGAGTGTTGGGACAACGCTCTGAGGGACAGGGTGGGATTGCTGGGGTGTCTGTGCAGGGCCAGGGGTTGGGCTGGACGATCCCTGGGGCTCCCTCCCAGCTTGGGATATTCTGTGATTCTTAGGCATTTATTTTGTCCTTTTTTTTGTAATTTAGGCAATTCTCCCCCTCCAAAAAAAAAGAGGAAAAAACAATAAAGGCCTGAGTTGTTTTCCTGGCAGACCAAAACCACCCTTTTCATCACGGACACCTCCCAGCTGACCCCAAAACCTGTGCACTGGTCACTCAGGGCTGTATTTGTCAGGGAACCAGAGCTGGGTTCATCCCAAATGGGGATCCCAAGTGCAGGAATAGCTATTTCCTATTTCTCTTCCTGGGGAGGTGTTCTCTGTTTCTCCAGCCTGTGTTGGTTTTCTCACTGTCACCAGCTTGGGCCCTTTTCTGCCTTTGATCTTCGGATCAAAGAGCTGGAGGGGGTGGGAGGTGCTGGGGACAAGCTGGTCACGGAATATTGGATTTCCCACCAAACAACCTTGGAGGGGGAAGAAAAAAAAACCAAAAAAACCAAAAAAAAAAACAAAAAAGAGAAAGGGAAAGTGAATAATGGGAACAGAGGCAGAGCCAAGGTGTGGGGGGGAATGTTGTGGTGGTTGTCCTGGCCTGTGGGTACAAGTGGCTTTTGGGAACTTGGAGAGTTGGCTCTTTCCACCTCCTGAAGGAACTTCACAGCCTTTTATTCCCCCTGACATCTCAGCTACAAAATAATCACATTTTATTCGTTTATTCTTTGTTTTCTTTCCTTCATACACCAGGAAACAAAATTTCTTAGCTAATCTGCTCCCTCTCCCCACAAAAATCCTCCTAAACCCACTCACTTTCATCTTCCTCAACACCATCCTCTTCCACTTCACAACCCTCCTTGTCCTATTCCCTGTCAGCAGAGCCTTAGGAAAACAAAATACAACTTCTAAACCACTCTATAAATACTGTCGTTTTGTAAACCATTATTTAAATATGATATCCCTAACTATCATTTAAATGATATCATTTATAATGATAGATATTTTATTATTTAGTAGAAATAAATTTAGAATGTAGAATTAAATCTAATTTATAATGATGCAAAATATAGAAAATGCATAAAATAAAAATACGTAAAATATGTAAAATAAAAGTATGTAAAATAAAAGTAGGTACAATAAAAATATAAAATACATAAAATAAAATATAAAATATAAAAATATAAAAATATAAAATATAAATATATAAAATATATAAAAATATATACAATATTTAATACAAGAATTATATAAAATATATAAAATATATTATATAAGATATATAAAATATAAAAATATATAAAATATATAAAATAAAAATATATAAAATATATAAAAATATATAAAATATTTAATACAAGAATTATATAAAATATATAAAATAGATTATATAAGATATATAAAATATAAAAATATATAACATAAACCCATATTATATTATCATATTATAAAAATAATAAAAAATGTATAAAGATATGTATTTGTAACCCAAAGATTGAAGGTTGCCCCTTTCTTAGAGTTTACCATTCAGGGGGAAAAAAAATTAAGAAGGGAATTAAAGAAACCTTTCTCCTGCTGCTGGTCCGTAGGATGAAGGCAAACCACGTGAGCAGGGAAAGTTTTGCAACGGAGAGGCTTTGGAAATAGTGTTCATTTTTCCATGACAGGGCCCTCCCGGGCCGGGCTGCGGGCGGGGGGCCAGGACATACCGTGAATTCAAACAGTGAAAATGATTTTCCCCGGGAGGGATGCTGCGAACGCCCCCCGGGCTCCTGCCCAGCGGCTCCGCCGCGCCACGGGCGCCGAATCGCTTGAGCCGGGTCAGCCCGGGCTGCGGGAGCCTTTCTGCTCCGCCGAGTGGGCTGGAGCCGGGCTGGTCCTCCCCGGGCCCGCCTGTCAATCCAGGGAATGCTCAGAGCCCCCTATCCGGCAGGAATTCCACTCCCAGGGGCCGTCTGGGCTCCGGGAGGGGCCAGGCGGGGGTTTGGGACACCCCTCTCCTCCACCTGGCTCGGGTGCAGCGAGTCTCGGGCTCAGTTTTGGTGCCCTGGACTCACCCGTGGAGGGGAGGGGGACGTGATGGGCTGTAAGAGGCTTCTCTGGGGGCTGTGAACACTCAGCACTCAGTTTTGGGGCTGTTTCACCCACTGTAGCAAAGTTATTTTGCAGTCGTAGACAGTTTCCACACGAGGGTTTGGTTTGAAGGGGAAGAGGCTGGGAGGGAGAGTTTTGAGGGGTGTCAGGGGGTCTGGAGCAGCTTAATCTAGAAATATTCTCTGGGGAGAGGCTGGGAGGGAGAGTTTTGAGGGGTGTCAGGGGGTCTGGAGCAGCTTAATCTAGAAATATTCTCTGGGGAGAGGCTGGGAGGGAGGGTTTTGAGGGCTGTCAGGGGGTCTGGAGCAGCCTGATCAACAAACGTTCTTGACCGAAGAGTGAGCTTTTAACACCCCTCACCTCAGCCTGGCTCGGCTCCAGCAGGTCCCAGTGTAAGCCAGGGAGGAACACATCCCCTGGGCTCTCATGTGGGAAGTGATGGGCTGCAAGAAGCTTCTTTGAGGTCTGAGAACACTCAGCACCCATTTTTGGGGCTGTTTCACCCACTGTAGCAAAGTTATTTTGCAGTCGTAGATGGTTTCCACAGAAGGGTTTCGTTTGAAGTGGCAGAGCTGGGAAGAGTCAGAGTGAGGATTTTGAGGGGGTCTGAAGCAGCTTAATCTAGAAATATTCCCTGAGAAGGGTCTGAGGGAGGGTTCTGAGGGGTGTCAGGGGGTCTGGAACAGCATGATCTGGAAATATTCTTGACTGAAGAGTGGATATAAAGGCTTAATTTGAAATGGTCAGGGCCAGGAGTCACATCATCTGCTTTGTAAGGGGCTTACAAGGAGGATGGAAGTTGTGATTCATGGGGGTGCAACAACTGGACTTGGCCAAAGGGAACGAAAGGGAGGGGAAAGGAAAACACATCAGAATGTCAGAGCAGCAGGATCAGGGCCAGTTCAGTATGTGTGGTTTGGACAGCAAATTCCTAATTTGCCATGGCATCCAGAGGAGCTTGACAGGAATTCAGAGGTTTGTCACTTGAATCCCATTTCAGGCTTTCCGGAAAATGCCATCAAGTGATGTGAAGAGCAGGGAGAAAACCGGGGGTGACGCTTTTGCACTGTGCCCAGGGAAGTTCGTAGTCAGGATATCCAACAGGAGTGCTCAGCACTGCCCATGGAGTGGATTTTTCCACAGGTATCTTTTAATTTGAGCCTTTCACTGAAATAGAGAGCCTAAATTGTGATGGGAGGATCCACATAGAATGCCCCTCTGGTTGGGGTGGGAAGGGACCTTAAAGCCCATCTCATTCCACCCCCTGCCACGGGCAGGGACACCTTCCACTAGCCCAGGGTGCTCCAACCTGGCCTTGGACACTTCCAGGGATGGGGCAGCCACACCACAGCCTGTGAAAGATCCAAGTCAGGAGTGGGAAGGATAATGCCTTGGTGTGGAATGAGAGTGTTTTCCTCCGGTTTTAACCCCTGATCCCCACCCCAAACCCTCCCTCGTGGTCCTGGGAAGAGCAGATGATCTGTCTGCAGACACAAAGGCAGCCAGGAGCGTTTGGGCCTGCCATGTGAAAGGAGAAACCACTGTGGTAACACTGCCTGGAGAGCTGATGTGGAAGGGTGGCCAGCAAGGGAATCTTCAAGATCCATTTAACATTTTTTTTAGATTGGTTTTGTGTTGGTTTTTTTTTTAATACAAACCAGGAAAATCAGAATTTCACAATATCTGTGCTGACAGAAACGTGAGAGCAGGTCAGCAAAGTCCAAGCCCCTGACTGGAAATGTAGAGTTTATGGTTTGCCAGGTAATGTCTTTGGAATTCCAGGAGGGAAAAGGGCTGCTGGTCCTTGGGCCTGAGCAGGAAGGGAGTGAGAGCCCTTATCCAGGGATCTCTCCTGGGGGCCAAGGCTGGGATCCAAACCACAACCACATCTTCCTGCTATCCCATTTAACCCGGGTGAGGAGCAAAACCCAATGAACCCAGGAAAAAACCTCCAACGGGGAAGGAAGTGCCAATTTTGGGCAACAACCAGCGGGGAAAGCCAAGGCTGCAAATGATTCCTTCAGGTGATCAGAATTGTGTATTAAATATTAATTGCTGTGCATTAATACACAAAACCTGTGCATTAATACACAAAACCTGTGCATTAAGTTGATGCTTATTAATGGTCTTGCTGGAGCCAAATCTCTTGAGTTCCCAGGCTGGCTCTGCCACGAAACTGTTGATTTTTGGGTGGCATCAGACAAGACACTTTCCTTTTGTTTACCTGCTGGCTAAACAAGGAGGATGGGGAGGGAGAAAAAAAAAAAAAAAGCTTCATTCTTTTCCTAGAGGTGAAATCTCTGAGATAAACTGGCAAAAATCCCCCAAAAGAACTAAACCAAAAGCCCCCTCTCCAAACTCCCAGTCCCTTTTCTCTCACAGCCCCTTCTTTTTTTGGGAACGCTGCGAGGAACCTTCGAGGCAATGGAAGGGGGTGGGAGGGAGGGAGGGGGAGAAAGAGCTGCTCAGACTGCAAATCTTCCAAAGGATTAGGGTTTTACTTCAAATAGAGGAATGTAAATGTGTCTGGCTCCGTAGTGGCTGGAAATTTCCCTCTGGAGCCAAAGCTGGGCCATACTTGGCGGGGCCGGGACGTTTGTTTGCCCACCCTGGTCGGACCTCAACTCTCGGGCTGGAAAATGTGAAAGTGGGCTCTGGGTGCTTCCAGTGCCATAAAGCAGAGGGGTTTTGGGGGGAAGGAGAGTGTAGGACTGGCTACAGGTGATTATTCTCCCCCCCTGCTCCCAGTTGGAAAGCTGGGGAAGGAGCCGGGGAAGGAACTGGGAGTTTGGGCTCCTCTGTTCCCCCCGCTTCTCTGATTTTTAGGCATCTCCCTTTGCTTTCAGGCATTTTGTCCCTTCTCAAAGGTGTCTGGGGGTCTAAATCCCCTGAGGCCGGTGGGGATTTGGCATCTGAGTGTCTTTGTGGTTTCAGATTGTCCTTAGAAAGGCAGGAAGGGATTGAGCTCCTGGGCAGGCAGAGGGGAAATGTGGGCATGGGATAGAGGGGAGTATTCCTGCATGGAAAACCAGCATCCTGGGTGTGCTGGGAGTGGGTCCAGGGGAAGATCTGAGCCCACAGGCAATGCAGAGCGTGGGCCCTGAGATCAGCAAAGCAGCTTTTGTGAAGGGCAGTGATAACAAGGCCTTAACTCAGAGAATATCCGGAGCTGGAAGGGACCCACAAGGGTCGTCAAGTCCAATTCCTGGCCCTGCACAATTCCTAAGTCACCACTCAGGTGGCTGGACCTGCCAGGTGGGAGCTGCTTTATCCTCAATGTCCCCTGGTGCTGCCATGGGGTGTGTTTTACCCCCACTCTCCCCCATCTGGGCGATGGGGGTCAGAGGGAAACAGCTCTGTAGGACCATTACCAGCTGATTATCCTGCACTGCCTGAACTAAAAACACCTAGAGAGGACAAATCTTGCCTGCAGGAGCTGGAAATGGGGATGAGCTGCTTTATTTTCCTCCAAGTTGGGCTCTCTGGAATACCAGGGGAAGAAGAACTGAGTCTTCTTCACACTAGGATGGTTGTTGGTGTAGAAATGCTTTGGTTTCCTTCTGTCCTATCCTTATCCCTTTCTGGCAGATGTTTCCTTGCTACCTCTTAACTCAGTTGGAAATAAGATGTTCTGTGTTGTCCCCAGTGATTCAAGTTCAAATCAGTAATTTAAAGACCTGATTTCTTTTGTGTTTGATTGTCCACTCCGTGATGGGCAGTGGGAAGTACAAACCACCCCCCCCAGCTGCTGACAGAGGGGAAAAAGCCAATCCTGTCATGGATAAACTTTCCAGGAACATCCACCTGCAGCTGACAAAGTGCAGGTATGGACATAAAGAGGGGCAGGGTGTGTTGGATCAGTGTTATGCTGATTAATGGGTGGGACAGATCCAAGATGCTGCAGGAGATCATGGCTGGTGAAGGACCTCAACCAGAGCACCCATGGCAGGGGGAGGTTGGAATGAGATGAGCTTTCGGGTCCCTTCCAACCCTGATTTCTCTGGAAAAGCAACATGAAAGTGGGAAGAGGGGAAAGCTTTGGTTGTCTTAGACCAACTGGTTTGGTACAGTTGACCCCAAAGACTGGCAGTAACTCCATTGACCTCAACCAGTGTCGATTTATACCAAACAAATACCAGATTTCACATGAGAAACAGAAATAACCACATTAGTATTTATATTCTGTACCAGCTCTATTCAATATTGATATATTTTTTATCTATAGATATATAGTTTTAATGCATTACAGTCACTCAGCAAGTGAGAGTTGCAGAAATATCCAGGAGTTGGACTCAGGGGTCCCTGTGGGTCCCTTCCAACTCAGGATATTCTGTGATTAGAATAGTAAAGACTTTTAACTCAGAGACAAACCTCTTTAACCCAGACACCCCCAACAAATACAACACTCTGGATAAACCCAGAGCAAACATTCCTTCCCAAAGTTAAGCCATGTTTAGAAACCTCCTCAGCACCTCTTTGACTAACATTTACATAATTTAAGGGAGGAAATTCCCATCTGCTGACTGACACAGGGCTGGTTTTGATCCAGCCAAACCCTTGGCCACTCGAGGTGTGCCCCAACAGTGACATGGATTGTCCAAATCCCAGCTCCTCAGACACAGGGATCCATCTGTGCCTCCTCTGCAGGGGTTGTGAGTCTCTCCTGAGGCTGAAATCAGTGGGAATTCACCGGAATTCCTTGGGGTTCCGTGCCTGGCATCCCTTTGGCCCCTGGGATCTTCACGTGGACCTCTCGGAGCCGGCTGGTGGTTGTGGCAGAAGGTCCATCCCAAGGCAACCCGAACAATATCCCCTCTCCCTGGCCTGGGATGAATCCCAAGCCGTGTTTCATCATTCCCACCATCCAGCAGGCAGGATCAGCTCCCAGGACAAGGGCTGGCACCTCCACAGACAACTGCCCTGTGGATCCCACCAGCCGGGCACCGGGACAGCCCCAAGCCAGCTCTGCCATCTGCAGCTTCAGTGCCCCCTGGCACTGAATCCAGGCTGGCAGTGACAGGGGGGAGAGGCTGGGCACTGTTCCCTTCAGGAGAGAGGCCCTGTGGAATAACAAACACAGGGATGTGTTTTAAGGCTGCCTTAAAATCCTTGGGATAGGGGCTGGGGATAGGGAAGGCCAGGCTGGGGTGTTTCTGCACAGACCACACATGTGCTGTATTTATGAAGCAAAGAAACAAAACCTAAATTGTCTCCATTTTATAAAGTAAAAAAAAAAAAACCAACAAACCCCCACCTGAATAACAGAGCTGTGTGGTCTGGCAGGGCCTCCCCGGGCTCTGCTTCACTCCCCACAGTGACAAACACAACCTGCTCCATCACTCACCTTCCCCTCCCCTGGCGGGAATTTTTGGGAGAAATCCTTGGAGTAAAAGTTCAAAAGAAGCTCTGCCTTGGGAATCACGGGATGGTGGAATGGTTGGGGTTGGAAGGGACCTTCAAAGTCAGGGATTTCAACTCTCTGCTACGGGCAGGGACACCTGGTCCCAGGTTGCTCCAACCTGGCCTTGGACACTTCCAGGGATGGGGCAGCCACAGCTTCTCTGGGCAACCTGTGCCACCCTCTCACAGCCAAGAATTCCTTCTGCAGCTGAGGAAAGAAATGGCCAGACTTGCTGATGGTTTTGGCTCTGAGGGTCCCTCTCCCCTGGATCCACTTTTGGCAGGGGGGGAAAAAACCAGTGCCCCACTCCTGCTGCTTTGGGGTTTGAATCTTCCATGAGTGCCCTCAGGTGGGGCCCTGGGGACTGAGAGTCTGGTGAAAAGCTCTCCATCATCAATCTGTCCGTGGAGAGGGGCCCTGGGAGGCGAGTGACGCCTTCAGTGAGTGACGAGGGCAGGGTTTGTCTCCCCTCAATCACTTATCGATCCCTCCACCCTCACCTCCCTCATCCCACCAGCAGATGGGGAGCAAACAGAGTCTGTGCCAGCACATCACCCCTCCCCCGTGGTTTTTGGGTCCCTGCCAGCGCAGATCTGGCAATTAATTCCTGTTTTTTTTTTTTTTTCAAGCAGCTGCACGTGCCTCCCCTCGACTTTGTCCCAGCAGCATCCCTGGATGGGGATGGGCTCTCCATTCACCCCAGGGAATGAGGCCAAGCTCAAAGCCACCAAAGTTCCTGCTCTGCCTCCTGCCAGGTTGTCTTTTCCCAGTACTGAACCAGTTCCCCCAGCACTGGGTACTGGGAGGATCCATCCACAGGCTCTGCCTGAGCTCCAGGGGGACAGCTTGGAGAAGACCCTTCAGATCAAGGGCAGCTTTATTTATAAAACTTCCTTTTTCACAAATATGGCTTCGTGGTTATAAACATAATTTATTTATATAGATGTATATTTATGTATAAATTTACGTGTAAAATATATATTTATAAATAAAAATTTATTGATATAACTTTATTTACATAACTTTATTTACAAAACCTGGCACTTCAACTAAAAAGTAGCTTTTGCAAGGGAGGATTTAATGATTTCTGCCCAGCTCTTAAGCACCTGTCCAAAGCCTGGCTGGCTGTGGAAAAGGGAGTTAAATCTTTTGGGAAGGTCTGGGCAGTGCCAGAAATGAACTGCCTGGGCCAGCACTGGCTCTTCTATAAAGAAAAGCCTTTGAGGCCCAGATTTATCTGCTTTTATCACTCTTGGATCTACTCCCTGGCATTCACTCCCAGGTGATTGATACTTCCCAAAAAAATAATTTGAGCTCAAGAGAAGGGCAGTTCTTTCTTTTTTTTTTTTTTTTCCCCTGACCATTTGCAGACAAACAAATCACAGGGAGAGGAATCACAGAACACCCTTCAGAGCTGAAGGGATTGTCAAATCATCCACAAGGATCATCAAATCCAACTCCTGGCCCTGCACAGGACACCCCAAGACGACTGTAAAGTGTTCAGGGCTTGGGGTTTGGAGCAACTCCCTCCACAATCTGGAGACTCTTTGACCTGTGCCTGCAAAAAAACAAACCAGAAAGCTAAAAGGCTTCCTGCAACAGGTCTAATATTCTTCCTTTCATTCCATCTGTTAAATCCCTTAGGAAGGACATTTCCAGAGCTTCTGGTGGGGGAAGGCCTTGAGAAAAACTCGAGCAAAAAAAAACTGTGGCTGAAAGGAACTCGCTTGAGTTACATCCTAAAAAAAGAGTCCAGAGAGGAAAAACTAAATAGAGAAATAAAAATCCCTGATGTTCATCATCACTCCCAGGAACTGGTGATTCCTTGGAGACTCCCTGGGGCCGAGCAGGGCTCCCAGAGGGGGCAGATGAAGGGAGCACTGTGGTGTTTGGCTGGGTCTGAGAGTCTGGAATGTGCACTAAAATAAATAATTCCTCCCAGGTATTTATTTTGTCTGGAGTCAGGTTGACAGGGCTGACAAAACCAGCTCCTTGCCTTGGGATTATCCAGGTTTCTGGGAGTCTTCTCTGATGGATTTTGGGGCTTGCAAGCTGCAGGGTTGCTCTCACTCCTCGCCTGGAGAGTGGTTGGAGCTTGTGCTGAGCGTGGGACGTCGTGGGGGTTGTTTCCAACACACAGGGGGGAAGGAATTCCAGAGTTCATTAACCCAGCCCTCCCAGTCCCTTCTAGAAAAGGGACCTTTCCTGTCTTCAGGAAAAGTCCTTGTGGGTGGTGCCCAGGTCTGATTTATGCAGGACATGATGCTGAGCAAGGAGAGGATGTTTTGGGAGCAGCTCCTCGTAGGTTGTCCAAACCCTTTGCAGCCCGCAGGTGCTCCCAGCTTCGGGAGCAGAACTGATGGAAAAGGACCAAATTCTGAGCAAACGTGTGGTTTTATACTGGTTTTCTTTGGCAGAAAGCAAAGAGTTGATATTTGGGTTAGATTGTTGCTGCCCTTTGAAAGGGAGAGGTCAGGAAGCAATTCCTGAGATGGGAATGCAACCAACTGCAGCTGGTGCATCAGCAGGACCATGGAGCATGTGAGGGGTCAGTGGGACAGCAGAGGACTCCTCCTCCTCCTCCTGCTGCTTCCAGACCTGCTTTCCTTCAGAAGCAGAAAATCTTGAACCTTTTTATTTTCCTTTTTTTTTCTGGAGCTCTTTAGACGTTTCCAAGTGAAACTGCGAGGAAAAGGAAAGGTGATGATTCCAACCTCTCTGCACTTTTGTAATCTGAGACCAAGAAAAAAAAACAAAACAAACCTCTAAAAGAGAAAATAACCCTCAGCTCATGGTGTGCTTTGAGATCCTGGGGATGGAAAAAAAAAGGTCCCACAGAAGTTTCTGCAGCTCTTCTGGAGATGAAGCATCCAGATAATGATAATAATCCTGGAGGTGTGTTTGGACCCGTCTCGCCAGAGTGGAGGTTCCAAAGCTGGTCCCAGGGAAGGCAGAAGGGGCAAAGGGCTTTCTCCTCTCTGTTCTCGTGGATACAACCCCCAGCTCGCCTTGCACAGGATTTATGATCCCTGATCCTTGGTTTCTGCCAGGGATAAGTGGCCTGGCTGGGTTGAAGCTTTGTGGCTGAGCTTTTCCACTGCCTGCCTGATGAGGAGTGACACCCACAGTCAGTGTGGGCAGAATCCTCTCATGAGGCAAACCCTGCCTTCCCCACAGATTTCCAGACCCACTGGTGAGATCCAGGACGTGCCCAGTCTGCCCTCAGGGAAGGGAATAGTGCAGAAGGCGCTGGGAATGCTGCTCAGCCTCATCCTGTTGTCAGTGCTAAAGGTGTGTGCACAGCAAACCCAGAACAAGGCCATGTCCAGGGCAGTAGAAGGGGACATTTAGGGTAGAAATACAGCAGGAATCCTTCCCTGGGAGCGTGGGGAGGCCCTGGCACAGGTTGCCCAGAGGAGCCGTGGCTGCTCCGCCCTGGAAGTGTCCAAGGCCAGGTTAGAACAACCTGGGCTAGTGGAAGATGTCCCTGCCCGTGACAGGGATGGAACTGGATGATCTTCAGTGTCCCTTCCAACCCAAACTATCCCATGATTCTGGAAAGTGGATCTTGGTACTAACCCAGGAGAAGAGTTTCCCAGCTCCCTGCATCCCCATGGATGGGGAGCTGCAGGGAAAGGATGAGCCCCAAGGTCATCTTGCCACTCCCGTGATGAGTGGCAGGGGGCTCAGCAGGGCTGAATCCATTGCTGTCAAAGGCTCTGCACCCTCTTGGAATGGGAATTTTGGCCCCCAGAGAGACTAATTCCATTCACTCCTTGTCCTCAATCCCTTGTCCAGCACAAGGAGTGCACCCAAGGCACGGAATGATGTTTTGTGGTGGAGTTAACACAGGGAGAACGCCCCCCTGACGTGTCCCAGGGGGTGAGCAGGTTGCTGAGCCCGCTGTGGTCACAGCCTAAGAAGACAGAGCTTAAAACAGGTTGTCCTGGTAAATGGAAGAGACCAAGGACACATTCCCAGGGCAATCCCATATCAGTCCTTGAGCTGCAGAGCTGTTTTGAGTCCCTGCAGAGCCTCCAGTGCTCCCCTGGCTCCTGTCCCCACGACATGGGTGGCACGTCCAGCCCCAGCAGACTGTGCTTTCCTGTCCTCAGATTATTCTTGGCAGCCTGCAGGTCCTTCAGAACTGCCTCTCTGAGGGAGCTGAGAAAGATCAACACACACACTGTCATTTTTGTCTGGGAGGCAGGGAGGCCGTGCAGGGAGAGGGTGGGGTGGCAGCAAGGAGAGGAGAGAGGATGACCCGGGGGAAATGAAGCCTCCTGTCGGCCCTGCCTTGGGAAACATCTCCCCCAGGAGGGTTTGCTGAGGTTTAGAACAGCCCAGCTGCATGCTGGGTGGTGGAGTCAGGGATTATGAGGGACACAGAACGGGTGGAAGGGCCCACAGTGGGGTCATCTGCTGTGGTTGTGCTGCTTTAGGGCTCCTGAGGACCTCAGCTGACGGATTTTGGGGTGGAAGGTGCAGCTGAACCGACACCTGAGACTCAAACAAGGTGTTTGTGCAGCGAGAAGGGGCCTGGAGCTGCTGCTGCAGCTCATGTGGAGCTGCTCAGATGAGGAGCTGCAGGTGGAGCTGCTCTTTCCTCACCCCTTCCAGCCTGTCTGACCCTGCCCCGAGCAGACACACAGCCTGGGTTCTTGGCAGCATCAGGGCCACGAATGAAATCAGCCTTTCACTGACAAATTCACCAATATTTCATGGCATAAGGAGGCTCATTGACACGGTGGCCCTGCAATTGCACACGTTAACAGCTCACACATTGCTAAGCAAACAGCAATAATTCAGGGGGTGCAAAATGAGATCATGTCCAGCCCGTTTCTAACACAGAATTTCTGTTCTGCACTGGCCTGACCCAGGGGGGAAAACAGTCCCACCTGTTCAGTGCCATTTTAGCAAAGACTTGGGAATAATCAGTCCTCAGTCTGCGAGTTAAATGTTTCCAAGAACACACAAAGACAAGGGGTTTGCTCCTAAAAAAGACACCAAAAAAAAACCCTCCTCTGCAGCACAGTTAGAACCACCCACGACAAATTAAACTTGTGCTCAAGGCCAAGGGACAGCTTTATCTTCAGGGCAGAACATCCACCATCAGTCAGGAGAGGAATGATCCCATAACATTCACCATTCCAGAGGATTGCAGCCACCAACCAGCTGAGCAGAGCCCGGACAGAAGTGCTGACACGCCTCGCTGAGGTGGAACTTGCTGTGTGGCCGTGAAGACGTGGAGGGGGCCGAAATGGGGGGAATTGGGGGGGATAAAACGAGACACAAATCTGCCTG
>JAYRBT010024628.1:0-34062 GCA_036023395.1 Myiotriccus ornatus | reverse complement strand
CATCCTGCCCTGCAATCTGCACATCTGCTCACATCCTGCCCTGCAAACTGCACATCTGCTCACATCCTGCCCTGCAATCTGCACATCTGCTCACATCCTGCCCTGCAAACTGCACATCTGCTCACATCCTGCCCTGCAAACTGTGCATAAAAAGGGATGGAATAAAAAATAAGGATATTTGTTTAAAAACCATATTACTTTGTAGTTAAGGTCTAGAATCACAGGGGTGAGGTGAGTTTTATGCTGGAGACATCTCTGGCTGCCAGGAGGTGACTTGAAACTGGGGCTTCAGATATTTCCACCACCTTCTTTTTGGGAGAAGGCTGATGCAGGAGGGACTGGATACAACAATTAGCACACAGCAGTTACCACAGCACCCCAAAAAAGAGCCCAACAGCTCTTTCACACAGTCCCCAGGAAGGGCAGTTTGTCCATTAAGATGAAGGAGTGTCCCAAATTCCTCCTTATTCCTATTCCTTCCTATGGAAATCACGGCTATTTTTATAACAATCCCCTGCTGAATGTGGATTTGCAGCTCCTGTTCTTTTGGATTATCCCCAAAGGAAAAGGTTTGATATAAAACAGGTTGCTCACATCCAACCCCCACCTCCCCCAGAGCCATCAAAATACACCAGGACAACCACCATCATGCCCTTCCACACGGGAATAATGCTCCAGAGATGCAAAAAGCCAAACATTTCCACCTCCCAAGGCATGGTGGGGGCAGACAGTGCAAAGATAAACTACTTTTTGATGTCTAGCAGCAAGGCCAGATCTCTGGTTTGATCTCCCCCACCTTCCTCCCATGCACAACATGGAGTGACCAAACCCACTCCCAGCCTCTTTCCCGACGGGCAGAGCCCTCTGGAAGCTGCAGAAACCCCTGAAAATGATGCCAGTGGAATAACTGCACCACGAGGGGCACTTACCCTTGAAGGGCTTTCTCTCCAAACCAATCTCCCTTGCCCAGAGTGCGGAGGAAGACGGGATCTTCACTGGGGGAGTCTTCCCGAGTGACGTTCACCTGTTGAAAAGCCAAAAGCCAGCAGGATTTAGGAAAGCTGGAGCCAACAAATGGTTGAGTTGCTGAGTTCACTTCAGGGAGAGGTCAAACAAATATCATAACCAAAATGCAACAGTTTGGAGGCTGCAGGACGAAAGGTGCCCCCGCTTCTTTTTGGGCTCCCAGATTCAGGGAAGGGATAACTCCAGCTGGAGCAAAACTCAAGGCTTTGCATTGAAGTTTAAAGGAAATGACTGCGTTATAGTTAATTCTTTTTTTATTTTGGCAGTGCAAGGGAAGAGCAGATATTGCTGATGGAAAGTGAACTGTCTCCCCACTGTAAACTGTGCCCTGCACCTTCTCCCTCCTCCTTAAAGGGTGGCCAACCCAAACTGGTGGGTTTGAGTGGTTAATGACCCGTCCAAGGGCAGGTGAGGGCAGGGAGTGTGGGATGGCTGAGCCAGGAACACGCCTGGACACACAAAGGGAACTTTAGTTCAGATTTCAGCTCTTTCTCTGTGACTTCCACGTATCCCAAGCAGTGAGTGTTGAGGGATTTCTGTGTGCCTCAAAGCTCTGAGCCCAGTGAAGAACCCACATGAGCTGGTACTAAACTGGTGCCACACCATGGTTTTAATGGGAGAATGGTGGGAAGTGGCACAGCATGGCACACTCTGCCTCTGGATAAAGGCAAGGGATGGAGCAGCTGCACTTCACAAGCAGAAGGGATTGAGACATTTCCATCCAAAGCATTGTTCAACAGATTCCTGCACTCTGAGGGTTTTGAATCCACTTCTGATTTCTACTCACTCAGACTCCAGGAAACCCACTCCAATAAATAAACTGAAGTGGTTCAGGAATGGGGTCAAGTGGGGTGATGGAGCTGACAGAGAAAAAGAGGAAAAATCTTGCCCTAAAAGAACCATCATGGGCTGAAAGAAAACAGGGCAGAAATCTTTCTGAGTGTTTCTGAGGAGTGCTGGGCTCAAAAATATAACAAATCTCCTTGCTCACTTCAGCCTGGACAAGAGAAGGATCTGGGGAGACCTTAGGGCAGAATTCCGGGTACAAGAGAGCTGGAGAGGGACTTGGACAAGGCATAGAGGGACAGGACACAGGGAATGGCTCCCCACTGCCAGAGGGCAGGGAGAGATGGGATATTGGGAAGGAATCCTGCCCTGGGAGGGTGGGCAGGCCCTGGCACAGGTTGCCCAGAGCAGCTGTGGCTGCCCCTGGATCCCTGGAAGTGTCCAAGGCCAGGCTGGAGCACCCTGGGCTGGTGGAAGGTGTCCCTGCCCGTGGCAGGGGTGGGTGATATTTAATGTCCCTTCCAATCCAAACCATTCTGGGATTCCATGACTGCCAGAAGGGATGGGATCCACCTGACCAAGTGGGGCAGAAGCCTGGTTGCCAACAGACTGGCCAGTGTGGCTTCCAACACTCAACATGGGAAGGAGATGCACCTTTAAAAAAGGGAAAAGAAAAAAGATATTCTGGGAGAAGAGAAAATATTATTTCTGAATGGAGGGAAGCGAAAGGGCATCAAACCTTCACTTTGGATTTCAGGCCATGATTATCTTTTTTTATTTCTGATGAAGAACTGGCTCCCAGACACAGGGAGGGGAAGATGATGAGAAGGAAGCTGGGAGACAACTCAACACCCACACTCTTCCTCCACGGATGCCACGGGGTTGCCCTCCCACCAAGACACGTGCCTCGGTGCCAGCATCAGCTCCAGGGAGCAGGAGGCTGGGCCTGGCTTAATTCCAGCACAGTGATCCATTTGTGTTTCCTTGCCATCTATCATCTCGTCCCCAGGGAGAAATCACTGTGGATTCCCAAGAATGTCTCCATCCTGCTCCCTGGAAAGAAGCCCAGTGTTTCCCGAGTGGAACAGTGTTAGGCCAGCTAAAAGAACCAGTAAAAATGTGTTGAAGGTAAGAAAAAAAACCCTTCTATAAAATCCCATCAGGATTTCCAGGGAAAAGAGTTTGGGGAGCAGGGCAGGCCCAGCAGCCCCAGCAGCCCCGGGGGGTGAACTCACCTTTCCTTTGCTGATGATGAAGAAGGTGTCCCCTCGAGCTCCTTGTCTGATGATGTACTCTCCACTTTCATAGTGTGTCTGTGAAGGGAGAGAAAAACCAGCTGAAGACGAACAAAGGCGAGCAGAGCCTGTTCCCAGCAGGTGCTCGGGCAGTTCTGTGGGATAACATCATTCCAGAGCAGTTTTCCCCCAGGCTGGCACGGGCTGGCACTCAAACACTCTCCTGTGTCGAGGGATGCAGGAATTCCACTGCAGCAGCTTCTGGCTTGCCCGACTGTCCCCAGGCTGTGCCAGTGCCAGCTTGTGCCCAGACGGATTATCCTCACAGCCTAAATCCATGTTTAGCACGTCAACAAGACAGAGGAATTTTCATCAGGGAATGTGGTACAGGAGCTAAACTGCAATAATATGTCTGTTGTGACAATAATGCTTTTTCTTTTCTTTTATTTCTTTCCGTTTTTTGTGGTTCTGGTGGTTTCCCAGCTTTGCTAGCAAGGACTTTATTCAACAAACAACCTTTGTCTCTTCTCCTGGTATTACAGTAGTCTGACCTGTCTTGTTCTCTGCCTTATTGTGTGGAATGTTCTTGCTAAATCCATGTCACAGCTTATCAACACTTCCATCTCAATAGGACACCTCCATCCCTTGGATCATCCCAGCAAAGGCAATTTGCATGGAAACATCACCAAAAAACCCCAAAGCCAACATTTCCTAATATTTTTTCCCCAATATTTAATAAATAAAGACTCTGCATTCACATCCAGCCGCCCACAAACCCTCTGGCTCAGGTGCTGTTTGAAGCCATAGCAAAGACCAACAGGTCTTCTAATCCCAAAGAATGTAAAACCAGGGATGATTTGAGAGGAATTAATTCAAACCCTTGAATTTGGATAAGCTGGAGATGTTTTCTTTGAAGGGTTTATTTACTGTGTTTATTTATTTATCTTTACACTCAACCTTTTCGGTGCCACTTCCAGACTGACAGGAGAATCCCACAGGAAAATAAACAGGCAAAGGTCCATGGAAAAGCAACAGGAGAAAACAGCTCTTTGCTTTGGGAACATTTGGCACAGGGGGATATTAATGAAAAGGAATAAAGTTAAATCTAAAATATATTAAAAAATATTTTAAAATATATTAAAATAAAAATTTAAAAATATATTACAAATATTAACAAAAAAATCTAAAAAATATCTGAGTAAACTATAATACAGAATGAATTAGGTGAGTTCCTTAAAATACATCTAGTTAGGCAGCAGCCTAAACAAAAAAAATATGGGTAAATAAAAGCAGAAAGCCAGAGCAGCAGGTTAGTAATTAAAAATCCCCAGACTCTCCAGGAGATGAATAAATTAAAAAAACCAACAAAGAAAAAGGTCTCTACCAGAACCACAAATCCTGAATATTATCATGGCACTTCAAATAAAGGGACAGGAGACTGTGGGTCAGGAAGGTTCATTTGTGGGTTGCCCTGACCCTGAACAGACTCCACTGGATCTAAAAACGCTGCATTTTTTCCTCTTTTCATGTGCCACAGTGGAAAGAGGAAAAAAATCCTGGAGGAGCCCCTGGACACAAACTCACAGGGTTTTACTTGTTTGAGGAGTGTTTGTGGAGAGCAGATTTGAGGTTGGACTTTCTGAGCATCCCGGAGGAGACTCCTTGGAAGGGCCTGATTTTAGGAGGTGTGGGGACCAGATCCTCTCCGGTGGATTTTGTAGGCACCCAGAAATCTAATGACTGCAAATATTGTTATGTATATCCCCATGAGACCTCCCAAATTTTACACAAGGAGAGGAAGAACAGCAAACTGGAGCTCTGCAGCATCTAAACCTGCCTCTTGATTCAGCATCTTGTGTCTGCTCTCTTGTTTCCCCTGAGCTCTACTCGCAGTCAATTCCTTCCTCCAACATGCAGATCCCATTCCTCTGCTCCTTCCTGAGAGCCCAGTCCCACAGAGCTGTCACTCCACTGACCTCCTCCTCACTGCACGCCCTTCCCTCCATCCACATCTTCAGCTTTATGCATTTCAAGCCATTTCTTTCCCAGCCAATTCCCCCTGGATTTCCTGCTTGAACCAATCCCAGCCTTCCCCGTCCTCCATCCGTGCTCCTCCTCTTCAGTCCCCCTTGGCTAAGGGCACCTGTAGGGAAAGACTCTGCATGGAACACTGCATTTCCAGGGGCAACAGCAAAGTTCAGGGAGGAAAAGCTGATTTATTTGCTCAGATTTCACTCAAGCCAAAGCGTCCCTTGGTTTTCTGGGCACGCTGCTCCAGAAACTGCCCCTTCAGGCCACGACAAAATCAAAGCAAAGCACAGAAATTAATTCCTGGCTGGAAGAGCTGACCAAACTGTATTAACTAATCTTCCCTTTCCTTCTTTCCCGGTGGAGAACAGGAGAAGTCCAGGGGAAAAGTGGAACTCAGATAGAGAAAACCCAATGGAGGCTGCAGAAACACGGGGCCCAGGTCTGGGCAGCAAAGTCTGGCCGAGCCAGAGTCCAAGGGAACAGCCATGATAAAGCCAAGAAATAATCACTGGGAACACTCAGCAAGCCACAAATGTATATTTTATAAGCTTTGGCAAATAAAGGCTCAGCATCCATGAATTATAAATGCCACAAAATTCAGAGTATTTGTCATGTTAACTGGGCTGCTGTTTTATGAAGTAACATTTGTACACGTTCAGGCCCCTCAGGTGCTTCTCTCTGGGCTGAGAGCTGCTTTATCACCCAAGGACAATCCCTACCACCCCATTTTCCTGCAGCATGAAACATTTCCCCAGTCTACACCAGTAAGGCACTGCATCTTCAGCAGTGGGGGCTGTGGGGATGCAGAAAGCAAGCCAAGCTTGCAAACCAAATGCAGAGGATAAATCAGAGGTTTAAGTGCTCCAAGAAGAGGTTTCTTCCCAAGAAAATAAGCAATAAAATGAAAATAAGTGATAAAAAAGAAGTGTCTTGTTTTTTCTGCTTTTTTGGGCGAAATTAAACATTGAAGGTTTTCTTAAGGTTTTAGTTCTTTCATTAATATTTATGGAGTGGGTTTAATTATATGACCTATAAATGGTCATGCAACATTAGGAATGC
This sequence comes from Myiotriccus ornatus, assembly GCA_036023395.1. Taxonomy (NCBI): domain Eukaryota; kingdom Metazoa; phylum Chordata; class Aves; order Passeriformes; family Tyrannidae; genus Myiotriccus; species Myiotriccus ornatus. The sequence goes on along the minus strand of JAYRBT010024628.1, from coordinate 27,925 downwards.
TGGAGAGAAGGGGTTTAAATAGTGTTTTTGTTGGATTAGGGGGTCAATACGTGGTTTATGAATGGAATGGAAGAACAATATGTAAAATAATTTCCTGGAAAACCAGCGTGAAAACTACCCAGGAATCCATCTACAACATCCATGGAATCCAACAGTCCAAGCTCCACATGAACTGTTACCCTCACTCCAAATTATCATTTCCCCTTAGATATAAATCAAATTTTTTACCAAAACCAAACCAAACCCTAAACCAGGCCAGTTTCAGTGCCAGAGACAGACTTTAATCCCATGTCTAAATGGCCTTCAAATCTTCAGGTTAAAATCAACCTGACCCTGCAGAGAATGGAATCCTTCCCAAAGTAGCCCTTCCAGCCTAAATGAACAGGAGTGAAGCCCTTCCTCCCTTTTAAGTTCCTCCTGTGTGGTCCATCAGGTGCCTCTCATGGAGGTCCCTGTTTGCCCACTAGTAGCAGCTTCTGTAAAAATGTATTTCCCTCCTTTCTTCTGTTGCCAATTTTATTTAAAACTATGAAAAAATCCCGGTGTCCAGGGGGAAAGAATCCTCACTCAGCACGGCTGATGGGGTAAGACAGGGATAAGTCTCCAGGACCTGCTCAAGGTGTCCCACAGAGGCAGCAGCAGAGGTGCAGAGCAGCTCATGGTGCAGATCCTGCCCTAAAACAGGCCAATATCCAGGTTTATGGAATCCCTCCTCTCACCCAGAGTGCCACGGTGCCACCTCAGCCTCGAGGGGAGAGACACGGCACGGGATGAACTTCTCCGGAGGCCCCGACTCCGAAAGCCTTCCCGGAGAACCCCCCAGCTGGAGACCAACCAAGAGCCAAACTCCACAAAACCTGCTTTTTCCACCAGCTGGGCGCCTCTGACTGCTGTGTTTATGCCCAGAATATTTGGGAAAAGGCGGGAAATCGTCTGCTTGGAATGGTATGCAACCGAAAGGTCACCTGAGGGGAGCAGAGACGCGAAAGTGGCTTTGGAATCGAGGAGTTTGACTTCCTGGAGCCAGCTTTGCACCACATTAACCAGTGGGTTGGATGCCAGTGCTCCATGTCTGACCCACCCCCTCCAGGGTGTACTGAAATAAAAATGAAAATAATCTCAATATGTTATTTTGCTGCTGGTGCCTCAAAAAACGTTCCCAGAACCCCCAAGTAAAACTCCAAACAGAAGCAGCTTCTCAAAAGGCTTATTTTTCCTGTTCTTGCTGCCTTAACCATCCCTTCAAGGCTGCAGTGCTAAGAAAATAAAATGTAAAAATATGTTTGTTTGCTGAAAATGCTGCAAAACCGAGCAGGATAATATTGGTTCTTCTGTACTGAATCCCTCACTCCCAGGATAAAAGGTCAAGGGAGAACTTCAGGAGAGGCAGCTGAAGGGTTAGGAAAGCAGAGAGATGACAGAGGGGGTGAGAGCAGCACTTTGGGACAGAGAGAGCAGAAACAGGAGAGGAGCTCCAGCAACAAGACCTTCCAGAGAGATGAGACAGGAACTGACGTGGAAAAAAAAATAGGATTTATTGCCATATGAAAGACAGCTAATTAGCCAGGTGAAAGGTGATAGTGGTATTAGGTCACAGATAAAGCCAGGAATTGGGCTGGAAAACCCGCAAAGCCTGGCTTGCTAATTAGAATGATAACAGATTCACAGCTAATCGAGGTGGGGAATTGTAATTAGAAAAAGGATAGCCAGGCAACAGGGTGGAATTCATTCTTCTGACTAAAAATCAGCAAACAGTAAAATAAAGCAAAATAAAAATGCCTTTTTTTTTTTTAAATTTATAGAGCAAGTTGCATGGGGTTGATGCTGATGCTGAGGGGGAATAAAAAAACCCATAAATAAAATTCACTTTGAGCACAAGGCTTTGCAGGATTGAAATCCCCACCTGGACCACCCCATTCCTGTGACATTCCCAGCCCCACTGGAACATCAACACATTGGGAAAGGGAGGAAAAGCAAGCAGGAGCAGCCTCACACCGTGTCCCTGCAGCAGTTCCACGGTTCTGGGAATGGCAATCAACGCCTGCCAAAAGTGAAACTGGGAGTAAACAAATCAGCACGTTTGTTCCACGCATTTTTCTCTATTTCCTCCAAATTTCGTCTGCTTATTCAGGCAACTTGTTTGCATTGCCACAAGGATCCAAACTCGTTCATAATCTATCATGAGGAATAAAAAAAACCCCACATTAATTGAATATACTCAGCCACTCTTCAAGCCACCTGCAATTAAACGTATTTTCCTCTTGGGGTCTCGATCAAAGAGGAGACTCCACATTTCCATGAGCAAATAACACCTCAAATTATCACTAAAAGCCACTTTCATGGGAAGCAAAGCCACACCCAACAGTTGATTTGGCCAGTCTCTGCAGAGTTTTACTGACACTGGTAATATTCCAGGTTCAAACACCAGAATTCACCAGTTGCTCCCAGTTTGGCAACACCCTGAGGGGCCTGGCAGATGACAACCACTTCTGATTTTGGCAGCACCACGTGGAACAAACATTCCCACAGCTCACACTCCCCTTTATATCCCCATGGACTTGGGCTGTTGCCACAAAATAGTCTCCTTTTCCCTCGATTTCTCTCCTTAACTGCACAAAAGGGGGGAAAAAAGCAGAGTTTTATCAACCCCCAGGACACAAACTCAGCCCCAGCTCCCAGTGTGCCAACAAACACCCTGGCTGACAAGGAATAGTGGAAGTGAATCCCACTGGAGTAACCAAGATCAAATGTTTGCCTGGAATATATTAAAGCAGCAAGAGCACTTTTACTCTGAGTGTGCAGTGAAATGGGAAAACCCCAAATCTGTATTATTTTAAACAGCAATAACAGCTTTTCCTGATGGAAATAGAAGTTGCCTCGAGCCCCTCACCCGTTTTGAAACTGTCTCCTTGGCAACAGAACCGGGAAAGTTTGGATAAAAATTCTATTTTGCAACAAAAATGCAAAATAACCTCCCCCAAGGAGAGAAATCAGTATTTTTTACTGTTCATTTACACTTACTACTGTTACAACGGGCTGGTGCAGCTCCAAGGAGTGACCCTGCAGCAGCAACATCTGGAGTGACCAGATGCACCCAAAAACCTGTGGATGATCCCCAAATACAGGCAGAAAACCCCAGAATGGGTTGGGTTGGAAGGGACCACGGGCAGGGACACTTTCCACCAGCCCAGGTTGCTCCAAGCCCCGTCCAGCCTGGCCTGGGACACTGCCAGGCGTGGGGAGCAGGAGCAGTCCCACGCTCTGCCCACAGTCCCTGCACACTTCAGATGAGAGAACTTGCAGCTTGTGCTCAACTCCCTGGAAGCTCTGAAGGTCAGGAACACATTTTTCATGGCCAGGAGCATCCCAGGAGGTGCTGAGTTAGAAGGGACCCCTCAGGGTCACAGAGTTCAACTCCTGGCCCTACAAACCACCCCAAATCCATCAAGCCTCATTAAAATAAGGCCAAAACCAAAACTCCCTTTTTCTAATGCAACAACCCATTCACAGCCCAACCAAAAAGCTTCTGCAGCAGAACAACATCCCTTAACACCAAAAAGGAGGATGGGAGGGGGGTGCAGCTCTCCCCAAGCTCAGTCCTGGTGGCTGACACGTGTTTCGTGCCAGCAGGGAGCCCTGCAATCCCCCCTGTGCCCCCTCCCCAGTGTCCCCTGGCAGACAGGACCTGAGCCCTGCAGCAGTGAGAAATTCCACTTTGGGAAGCTCCACAGCAAATTCCCTGCTAAGAAGGACGGAAAGCCCCGAGGTGTTACAAAGGTAAATAAGAAAACTGCAATGGCCCCTTGAGTGCAGGATGGAAATCAGGCCAGCTCAGTTCTCCCACGTCAGGGACTCCCTTTCTGAGGTGTTGCTCCCTCCCTGCCCTGGTTATATTTTCCCTTATCCAATGCCTACTGTCTATGGATTGAGGGTGAAATGGCTCTGTGCTATCAGAAGCACAACTTTCAATCACTGTCACTCAAACTCCCACACTGCAAATACCACACACCAAGGGTGGGAAAGCAGGACTTGGTTCAAGTACCAGGACCTGTAAGTGGATGTTCAATACACAGGGAGTGGGAGCGAGTTCATTTCCCAAGGAAAACAAACAGCCTGAACCCAGAAACAGTCGTATGTTGAGAAGCCAGCAAGGCTGGGGAGGGAGAAGGATGTTCCCATCCCATGGAGGGGCTCCAGCTGGTCCAGGAGGACTCCCGGCTCCACATCCCCGGCATTCCCAGCTTGGTGGCCATTCCAGGGTTCTCCCCACGACCACATTGACTGTTCTCTTCATTTTTGTCCCTAATCGATCCATCCCTGTCCCAAATGCCAGCAGGTGTCACTGTGGGCAATGCTATGGGAGACGCCAGCGGAACAAAGTCTGGATCAAAGGGAAAACACCCAGCAAGTTAATTAATATTGGGGGTTTGCCTTCAGATAGTTGCTAATTCTATATTTTTTGGGGGCTTTTACAGATAAAGTTGGATTGTCTGCAGCTCACAGATGAAAGGAGCCTTGCTGGAAACAATTCATTTCTTCAGGGTTGGAGGCTGGAAATCACTGAGTGTTTCCATGCAAGCACAAGGTTGGATTTGGTTTCTTTGGTTCACTGCCACCAAAATTAGCTTTTATATGTGTATAACTAGGGATGGGTGGGTGGGAATTAGGGAAATGGTTGGTAAAGCAAAGTCCCAGGAGGAGATGCAGACACACACCCTCCCCTTCCAGCCTTCCCCTGAAGGATCCAGCAGAGCCCCGAGCACAAAGCAGGCACCTCACCCATCCCACAGATCCATCCCATAAATCATTTGGTGTCTGGGAATGCCCAGGCTCTCAGAAAAGCTCCTTTTGAATTCTGATACCAAGGCCTGGAGATGCTCCATGCAAAGCAGGCCCCTTGTCCTGAGCTTCCCACTGCAGGACAACCAGGAGCGTTGCAGATGTTCCTGGAGGGGTTTTTCACAGCTGTGGTTATTTACCTTAAAATCAGTAGCCCAAGCATTATTTTTCGATTTTTCTAAGCAATAATACGATATTGTTACAGAAAAGGACCATTTGCTCTCTGACTCTGTGCCCTTCCCATCGTGTCGGAGCAGGATGGTGCCAAATGCTGCTGACACATCACAAAGGGACCTTCCAAAGAGTATTTCTTACATCCAACCCCTGACTGAGATTCTTCTAGTTCAGTTTTAGACTTGCTCTGGTGGAAGGGAAATATTTTGGTGCAGAGGCACTGCCCATGTCCCAAGGAACCCGCGGGCAAGAGGGAGTTGAGCTGAGCCGCCTCCACCACGGCAAAACCCAGCCAGTGCACAAACTGTAACCAGATTTTGGCCAGAATTGAGCATATTCTCTTTGCTCTGCACAAGAAGTGAAGGGCAACCACCAACCCTTGGGTCTGCAAGCAAAAGCTGAAAATAAATTCATGGAAAAGCAGATTCCATGGGTGCCGCAAAGCCTTTTAAAACTGGGAAGAGCAAATGAATGGTTGTTGGGAAATTTAGGACATGGCTGGATCAGGGAAGAGATGAGTCCTTGGATCTCCTGAGCTGTGACCTCTCCGCTGTCCCAGGTGCCATAAACCCCCCACATCCACCTTGTGTTCCTAATAGCCTGCAAATCTGCCAGTGCAAATAATAACTTATGGATTTACTTAAATCCTTTCTTTCCATATCTATGAAACCCTGGAAAATATCTAAGATTACCAACAAAAAAAAAACATGTATTTTGCTCCTTTCTTTCAGAGCTGTGACAGATTGGCTGAAGAATCCGCTTAGAGAGCACAAAAATATCTTCCAGATAGGGCAGAGCTGGGTTTAATCCAGCAAACATTTAAACCCCAACACCTGCATAACCCTGGCAAGCCTGGCAGTGTTAAAAATCACCATCTTATCAGTGACCTCCCGCTGAAAGCTTGAACATCCCGCTAAAAACAATAAAAATAAATTAATAAAAGAAAATACTGAATGAAACAGCATTTGGGAAGGTGTTTCCCTGTCCTGCTGATTTGCCACGTGTCCTGCTGGTGACCATGTCACTGCTGGAGTGGCTTTTCCTGCCTACTGAGAGGGTTGTTGGTGAGGGAGGGAATTTTGAGTTTACTTACAAGCTACTTCATCAGGCAAAGATTTTTTGATGATTTCTTCACTCCCTGTACCAAGAGCTCGGGACCTCCTGGCCGGTCTCACTCTGAGCCCATAAGCTCTGACACCCCTGGGATCACCTTCATCCCACGAGGCTTCTCTCCCTGGCACTGAATGTTAGAGACCTGTTAACTGGTACTGGAAGAACCACCCCAATCCCGCTCCATCTGCAGCCCTGCAGAAGAACAGACCCAACAGGATGGCCAAGAAACCCACCCAGGAACGGCCACGGTCCCGACCAGGCTCTGCAGGGACCAGGGAACACCAAACTCCTTCCTTGTGAGGACATAACCAGGAGCTCATTTATCACGGCCTTTAAGTGGTCAGTGCCCACATGAAGGAAAAGCAAAAGGAAAACTCATCTCCAAGCAACACCTTTTATCCCAACCCAAGTGCTGCAGCAGCTCCTGCATCCAAGGACTTCCCTGAACTCCTGCACTGCAGTTTTCCAGCTGCATTTCATTTCCTAATGCTTTTTATTTTTATTTTTTGTGTGTGGTGGGCCCAGAAAGCTTTTGTTTCTGGAGTACCAGTAAAACCAAAGCTACGTTTTCATTGATACCACTTGAAAAATTAATAGAAAATTCTGTCCCTGTGGGATCAAATCTGTCACGATTGAAACTGTTCTGCTGCCCCCATAGGCAGCTTTTCCCTGATTCTTATCCCGCAGTTCCATCAGTAAAATACACCCCAGATGCTTCCTTTAATGAACAAGGGATCAATAATAAAATGAAAATATTTTTTCCCAACCAAAACCTTTTACTCTTCCCTGTTTACTTTGAATTTTCCCTCAAATCTGGTTTAGAGCTCCACCTGAAATCAACACCTGCTGCTGAGCACCTTGTGCTGGCAGGACCTGCAGGAGGGACCAGACACCAGGTTTCCTTTATCCAAGAGCAACCCTCAGTCCTGGTAAGCCTAAAAAGATACTAATTATATTGAAAGCTAATTAATTTTACACATTTCTCCCGTTCTATTCACTGTTGCCACAGAATCCTGATAAAAGGAGGAGTGTATTCACACTCTGCTAATTAAACAGAGGCATCCCAAGAACTTCTGATCCATACTAATTCCCAGTGTGGAGCAAGAAGGATGGTCGGCACATGCCCACACAGGATGGGAATTATGCCACGAAATCTCCAGGTTCAACACTTTCCACCGGGAGCACCATGAGCAACAGAGAGGAATTTTGTTTTTCTTTATGCCATTTATGCCTTATTAAATCCATTCTTTAACTGGGACAAGAAACAATTAGAGTATATGTATTATTTTTAGTGTATTATAGTATATTTACCTATAAATATTTATATAATAATATATCTTTAGCTATATATCTATACATGGTACACATCTCTAGTAGCGTTACAGAACTCATAAATCTAAATATACAGATCAGAGAGTGATGTTCTGTTATGTAAAACAGGGTCCCTTCAACCGAAGACAGAGAGGATAAAAAGGCTGATTCCAAGCAGGAAACTGGGAGCTGTATCCCAGGCCAGACTGGGATAACTAGCCTTCTTTTCCACACCATCCACCCTCAGGGTCCAGAGTTACCCCTGCTTTTGTGCCTCATTTCTTCAAGGACATCTATTAAGGTATTTCCCCCTCTCTTCCACAAAACTTTCAATGTCCCTGCACAAGTTCTATGGACTCGATTCCCCCCCTTAGCTCCGGATAAGGAGCTTAACGCTGGGTATGTGATCCAAGGAAGGGGAGCTGTGCCTGTGGGTGGAAGGGGGTTGGAGACAGGCAAATTGAATTGCTGGCAGGGCCACTCCATGTCCCCTTCTCCAGCAGGAGAGGGAACAGAGCTTATCTGGGAACAGGCAGTTACTGTGCATGACAAACAGCCATGGGATTTCTCCGAGCACTAAAGGAAAAGGCAGAGGAGGAAGAACCCTCGGAGAAAAGGAACTCAAATGGACTCCCCAGTTTTAGGGGGTGGTTTCTTGCAGTTTTAGGGTGGGGTTTTTTTGCTTGGTGTTTTAGGAGGTGTTTTTGTTGTTGTTTTGTGGGTGGTTTCTTTGAGTTTGTTTTATGTCAAGACTTATTAAAAGCCTGACATTAATGAGCCTCCAGGTAGGCAAAGCCCAGCTCCATCCAGATCACCTCCCTCTCTGCTGTTACTCTTCCCAAAGCGCCTTTTCCATGACACCTCCTTTAAATTGCCCTCTAACATCAGTGTCCAATGGAATTTGGAAGGAAATGGTGTTTGCACTTTGCCCTCTTGTCCCCACCACTGAACCAGGGGCTGGAGAAGGTTCTTCCCCTTTTGGGCATCACAGGAAGTGATTCTTTCACTCCCCAACCTGATCAAAACTCTATTTAAAAAAACATATATAAACCCTGTTCCAAACTGGATTCAGTTTTCAAACAGTTCCTCTCATTATCTCAACGTGCTGGAAGAGTCAACCACAACCGGGAGCACAACTGGGAAGCTGTTCCAGGGGAACAGCAGAGCCTGGATATTGCCACTGGACGGTTCTGGACTCCCAAAGTCTCAGTATTAAAAGCACTTACCTCTTCAAGGACATCTGCCAGCTTACTGAGGATCTCCTCGGGAAGGCTCTGGAATGTGGGAACGCTGCAAGACAAGAGAAACCCCGATTAATGGATCCCTTTAGACAGGACATAATTCCAGCTGCACCTCTCCTCTCTCCTCCAGGGATATTTTGCCCTCATCCTCTGGGGCTGAACAAGAAAAGCAGCAAATAATGGAAATCTGATCCCTTTCCAGCAGCCCAGATGTATTTTGGGATGATGGGAGACCACTTGCAATACCCTGGTTCCTCCCTGCCTGTTTTCCCAAAAAACCTGATATTCATCAATATTCCCAAGTGGTGCTGAGGGAGATCCAGACACAATGTTCATTCCAGAGGCAGGAAAGCAGCACTGTACCTGCTTTAATTAAAACCTCTTGTCCTCCACAGACTAATTAATTAACAATGCACCCACACCAAAGAGTAGAGGGCAGAGCTCTGCCAAGGCTGTTTCCAAGAACACTTTGCTCGGGAGTTGCTTCCTCACGCTCCATTACATGCTGTGAGCACAGTCCTGTGCTCCCAGTATTGGACTGGCATTCCCAGTGCTCCGGCCTGATTCCAGGAACGTGGATAATGAGGTGCCAAGGGAGCTGCTGGAAGCATTTCCTTCTGAGTGGTAAATAGAACCCAAAGCACAGCACTGCCCAGAGAAAAGGTGGATGCCCCATCCCTGCAAGTCCAGGGCTTGGCAGTGCTGAGGGAACATGGGGAATCAATGACCTGAAAGGTGTTTTCCAACCTAAATTATTCTAGGACTATTTGCCTCCTTTTTATTAGAAAAGGAGCTGAATATATTGGTAAAGAGAGAGACCTGGCCGAAGAAATGCAGAAAAACAGGACTTTTCATCCTTTTAGCAAAACCTTTTTTCTTCCTTAGGAAGGGCAGTTTTATTGCTGGAAACACACAGGTCCAAATACAACAGCAGCAAACAGGAACCACTGAAAAGAAATGATGTGATGGCTGGGCCTGAGTATAAAATGAGAGTTCATTATGCCAGTTCCAGCATTCCCAAATGAGGAATAAGCTTATGGGAGAGGATAATAGCCTTGGAAGAGGGGACAGATTTTACTGTGGTTGCACCATTACACTCCCGACTTGAGGGAGTATTTTTTGATGGATAATTATGCAGTTCAGGGGAGGGGAGTGGGAGACATCCATTACAGACCAAATCCATAAAGCCCAGGGAAATAACCCATGAGCTCTGAACAAATGCCAAATCTTACCACAAGAAGAGATCACAGCTTAAACTCAGCAACAGAACAGGTAGTGGGAAAATCAGCTTGTTGAGAAAACAAACTCCAGCTACAGCATATCAGGGAATTGCCCCATTAATATCCCAGGTCTATGATGGGCCAGTAACCTCCTGAAGAGCTACAAGTGTCAATGCAGCCAAATATTTGAGTCTCATAAGAAAAGGTCTCACAGGACTTGATTCTCCAGGTCAATAAAAACACACCTCTGCTCTCTGCAGGACAGTATTAAATGGATTCATCAAACAGCTCCTTGATTTCCTCCCAAACCTGCCTGCATGATTGAAAGAGCTGAACACAAAAACGAGTGTTTTGAAGGTTATTTCCATGTGGGTACTTGCACTGAAGGGAAAATGGAGCCCCAGCTCTCAAGGGAGAGCTTAAAGCAAAACAGCTGAGCTGCAAATTGCTCCAAGTGGGAAAACACATGTTAGGGAGGCAAAGGGGAGCAGAAAACTCCAAGGAAATCTCTGATCAGCACAGCAAGAGGTGTGAAAAATTGTATCTGGTTTTCTACAGCTGTGTGGGATCTGTGAAACAGCCTGAACGTATAGAAAAGCAAACACTGAGTTCGGTGCATTCGTTACTTATGGTAGAAGAAATCACAGCAAATGCAGCTCCAGCTCATCAATAAGTGACTGCTTTGCCCAGGGTTTTTCCAGCAAGTTCCTCTCCAATTGCTTCTTAAATCCCATCAACAATGAAGATCTTAAAACAACCCTGTCACCTCCTCTAGACAGTGACAACAGCTCCAGAGGCACAACCAGGCAAAGCACATCCCTAACTTTAGGAAACTGAGTTTTAACCCCAAGTGCCAATAAAGCCAATTATTTTAATCCACAACCATCCCAATGCTGGATGAGAAAAGATGTGGGACTGCCATCAGGGGACAGGATGAGGAGGAGCCCTGGACCTTCTGCAGTCTCCCTGCCCTGATTCCCCCTGGGCTGTGACAGGGAAAGGAGGAGCAGCTCCTGCTGGTGAGGAGAAATGACTTTTCCTGGCTGTATTCCACACTGCCCAGCTATGGAACACCGAGTAGGGGTTGGCAGTCCATATTCCCGGCGAGGGCACCCTGGGGAATCGCTCGGTGCCTGCAGCTATCCCGGCTGGCTCCGAATGTGACTCGTGTTCCCAGAGAGCTCAGCATGCCCAGCACCAGCTGCCAAACTCTGGGAAAACAGCTGTGCTAACCCCCCGTGAGTGTCTGTCCTGGCACCACAGCCAGGATGTGCCCAACCCGAAGGAGCTGGGGAAGGCTGGGTCCCACCCCTGGGGATGTGCAGTCACCCAGGGAGGCAGGGCTCTGATTCATCCCTGTGATCCATCCCATGGGATTACTCTGGTCCAAAACCAGCAGGGGCTTCCAAGCAATCCTGCTGTGACCCAAGGGGTGGATTTCAGCCTCAAAGCCACTCGGTGGCAGAGATGCCAACACTGTGACAGGACATTTGTCTTCCGACACACAGGAAAACTCCTCAGGCTTCTTGGCTCTCCTTCCCTCAGCCCAACACAAAAGCAACTATTCACTTCCTAAATCCATCCCAAGATGTGTCTCCCAAACTCTGGAAGGCTGCTCGTGGAGAGTGTTCATCCAGCTCCATGCAGATGAACCTCCCGGGTTAACTCTGCAACAAACCCTTTCTCTTTTATTCCTGGCTGGCACCACAACAAATGCAGCTGTTGCCACCGTTCCCTGCCTTGGGCCAGCCGGGAATGCACAGCTCAAAACTCAAAGCATGGCAGCAGAAGGAAATTAAGCCTGTCCAAGTTCCCTAAAACTCCTGGGGTTTGGCACCCAACTGGAGGGAAGGTAGAAAAATGCTCATGTCTTTGCTCCCCACATTTGGGAGGCCCCAGCAGCTCTGCCTCTCCACTCTCAAAGAACTGAGGCTGAGTCCTAAGCAGCACAAGCTGCTGCCTAATTTAAGACAACCACCAAAAAAAGGTGTTTTGAAAAACTGAAGCTGTACGGGCAGGTGCCCACCGATCACCCAGTTGTGTCAGGAAGGGACTGCTGGCTCCATCAGGACCATGGCCTTGAGAAAAAATAACTTTTTATTTTACAGCCTTATTGGTAAAAGTTTACCAAAACTTACTGTGCAATTTTTGATGGTGTTTGCTTTTTGCCTTCTTGTGCTAGGACAGTGTTGCACCAGAGAATCACAGGATCATGGAATGGTTTGGGTTGGAAGGGACCGTAAAGCCCATCCAGTGCCACCCCCTGCCATGGGCAGGGACACCTTCCACCAGCCCAGGTTGCTCCAAGCCCCGTCCAACCTGGCCTGGAACACTTCCAGGGATGGGAGAAACTTCCATTAAAGTGGGATCTTGTAGAAGACAGTTTCAGAAGGGAGAACAACAACAACTATTGTTCCTACACCAAATTTCTACCTTAGGGGCAGATCCTGTCCCTGTCATATTAATCCAGCCAAAGAGAGCAAAAAAACCCAAAGCTGATTGTGGAACAAAGCCTGATTCAAGGCAGGAAGGCAGGATGCAGAGGCACAGCAAGACCTGCCTCTCTGTTTTGCACTGTCCCATGTGGGGGGATTCCACGAATGCACTTTAAACATGCATTTCCCTCCTGGTGAGGGAGTTTGACCCTGCGTTTCAGATCAGCAGCAAAACCATCTCCCGGCGTGCTCGGAGATGCCAAGGGGATTATTCACTCTCTGGAGTGCCCAGCAATGCCTGAGTGCTGAGACCAGCCAGGGACTGCCCTAGAGCAGCTCGGGGGGCATCCACATGGGTTTTGAGCACTTCCAGGGACCCTATTCCAGCCCAGCCTCTGTTTGTGTTCAATGGGCTGCACAAAAACTCCAGAGTATTATTTTCCCTTGCTCCTGTCAATCCCTGACAAGGGTTCATTATCAGACACAGCCCTCCCACTGCATCTCATCTGTCAGTCACGGGGGAGATGGTACAATTTCATACAAAAATTCAATTGTTGCTTGTCATGATGAGAGGGAGGGAGAGAAATTAGCAGGTATATGAACCCCGTCTCCCATTGTACATGAATTCATTCAGGATGATTCATCCTGAAAAGGACAATTGCTCCCAAAGAGCTACAAAAGCTCAGCAGCAGCAACTACTCTGGAAACATCCCTAAACTTCAAGCAGGCCCAGTTCTGGTTACTCATCTGGAGGCAGAGGATTCACACTCCCAGCAGTGCTGCTCCTGTGCCTCCTTAGGGAGGAAACCTGCACCAGCTGTAATCCCTGGAGTCTGTTATGGGATGCTCCCTGCTCCAGGAGCTGGTATTTCTTCACATTTGCAAATCAAATTATACCTGCAGTTCTGAAGTAAAGCTTCTGTACCTTCCACCTCCCCTGTGTATTCCAACATTGGCATATCACAGAATGCCCCTCAAAGAGTTTCTCTCCAGCATTTTTTCTCCATTCTCTGGGGGGTTTCACCCTCACCCTTCAGACTCAGAGTGGGTGCTCCAAGCCTGATTTCGGCATCTCAGCTGAATCACAGAACCCCAGAAAGGTTTGGGTTGGAAGGACCTTAAAGCCCACCCAGTGTCACCCCCTGCCAAGGGCAGGGACACCTTCCACCAGCCCAGGTTGCTCCAAGCCCCGTCCAACCTGGCCTTGTAGACTGAAACTACAACTGCAACACAGCTGATCACCTCTCACAAGGTGCTGGTGCCTGGAGAACAAAAGCCCTTTGTGAGAGACTCAGGTCCTGCCTCAAAAGGGATCGTTAAACCCTGATCAATGCAGAGTAGACAGGGTGAGTGGAAAGAAGTGACAAGTGGCATTTGCATTCACGTCCTGCTTTGTCCCACTCCTCCAAATTGGGTATTTACAACATCTCCAGGCCTAGTTGAAGGCAGGCGTGTTGTCTCTCACAGATCTCTGCTGCTCTTGACAGCAAATTGTCACAATAATCTCCTTTTCAGGGAGCCCCTGACAACATTATTTCCCAAGCAGGGAGCTGTTTGCTGCTGGAATGCTGCTCCCCTCCCTTCCACCAGCCCCATTAAACCAAGGCATTACCAAGATTACCATAATTTTCTGTCTTTGTAATTACATTGATACAAAAGAAAAATGAGCTGTAAATGTTTTTAAGATCAGATGAATCACGAGCCTTTCACGTTCTCAAAGGAAACTTCTTCCAGCTCCCACCAAACCAAAGGGACCTGAAGGAGACAGGAAGCTCCTGGAGCGACTCCAGAGGAGATGCCCAAGGGCTGGAGCATCTCTGGGAGCAGCAAAGGCTGAGGGAGCTGGGGCTGTTCAGCCTCCAGAGCACACCCTGAGAGGGGCCCTCCCCAGGGTGTGCCAGGGGCTGCAGGGAGGGGGCAGAGGATGGCCCAGGCTCTGCTCGGGGGGGCCCAGCACTGGCACAAGAGCCACGGGCAGGAACTGATGCCCAGGAAGCTCCACCTGCACAGGAGGAAGAACTTCTTGGCTGGGCAGTGAGCCAGCCCTGAGCAGAGAGCAGAGAGGGGCTGGAGTCTCCTCCCCAGGATGGGGAGGCCATTCTCCCAGCACTGCTCCCATCCCTTCCCAGCCGGAGCCAGGCCATTCTCCCGGCACTGCTCCCATCCCTTCCCAGCCGGAGCCAGGCCATTCTCCCAGCACTGCTCCCATCCCTTCCCACCTGGAGCCAGGCCATTCTCCCAGCACTGCTCCCATCCCTTCCCACCTGGAGCCAGGCCATTGTCCCAGCACTGCTCCCATCCCTTCCCACCTGGAGCCAGGCCATTGTCCCAGCACTGCTCCCATCCCTTCCCAGCCGGAGCCAGGCCATTGTCCCAGCACTGCTCCCATCCCTTCCCAGCCGGAGCCAAGCTGCTCTCCCGGCACTGCTCCCATCCGTGTTATTGATTTGGGAGCAGTTCCGGCCATTTATCCTCCCCAGGGCTCTGAAGGCTGACAGATGGCAGCTCGTCTTAATTCCTTCTTTCTAATGGCTTTTATCCATACCCTTGGGAATGCTGCTGCTGCTCTCTGTCTTTCCGTGGAAGAGCTCCGTTATCTCTGAATGTCTTTTTATGGATGCTACCAGGACTTCTGCCTGAGCTGAGTCTGGATCTACTCGAAACCTGTGCTACTCCATGTTTCAGGAGCCTCAGCATCCCCAACCTTTAAAATGCCTCCAAAGCCATCCCTGGGAACCCTCTCCTTCTCCAGGATAAGCCTCATTCCCTTACTGAGTTAAACCAAAGCAGAGGAGGATCTCTGAGGTTGTGATGCTGTTCATTTTCTCCTCCCTTCACCCTCGCAACCGAGGAGTCCAAAATTTGCTCTGCACAGTGAAGCTCCACGGCTGAAAATGAATCAGGGATTGAGGATTTTCAAGGGGCTTGGACTGTATTGGAGAAATAATCAAACAAGCTTGACAGACTCAACATACGGTTCCAAAATTCAATTGTTTACGAAAACATAATCTTGGGAATATTTCAGTCAGGCAAGCAATGAAATGGGCAGTAAAACCCCTGAACAAACCAGAACCAACGTGCTGCAAAGTCAATTCAATGGTTCAGTACAGATCTGTTGTGCTACTGTCCAATCATCCTTGCTTCCCACTTTCTTCACTTTATCCTCAGGGCTGTGACCCCCAGAGCAGCTCCCTGACTGTCACACACCCAGGCCCACCCCATTTCTGACATCCAAGCCACACGACCTTCCTACTGCAGCACCCCGGGGTTGGATGAGGTGCAGCCACGGGGATGGATGGAAATGCACAACACATTCCAGGGACAAAGCAGTTTGGAGAAGGGGGAACCACCAGCAAGGAGTGAGACCCACCGTCTGGTCCATAGAACAGCCACTCTCGGCCATCAGAGGGGAATTTTGGGGGAATTTCACACTGGATCCAACACACATTGGATCTGTCCCAACAGATGCTTAATTTTCCTCTATTCAGCCCATCCTACTTTTCCACTCTATTTTTCTGCTGCAACAGGAAAGCTTCACCAAGTGCCATCAGTTTGTTTATCAATTGCTGCTCAGCAGACTACAGGAGATCAGCACTGGGCACAGATTCCTCCGTGTCCCACCAAGGGATCTCTGCCGGCACACGGATCACCTGCCTGTGGTGGCACCTCTAAGCCTTGTCCACCTGTCCTGCTTCCAACCTGCTGACCACACAAGTGAAACTGGACTCCTTGGGAATCTCTGTGGCCAGGAGCTGTGCTGTCCCTCCCGGCCCACAGCAGCACCCAGGGAGCCTGGCCGTGCCCAGGGCCCGTCCCCACCCTGCAGTGGCTCCCCCAGCCCAGCAAACCCGATTTGGGAACATAATTTATGCCAGTCAGCTTTATCCCTTTTCTTCATGGAAAGAAGGTCGTGGTGGTAAGATGGTGGCTGGCTGACAGGGTTTATGTTCTGTACATTGATTTATTCAAGGCCACACGGCACCTTGATTAAACCCCCCATTACATACGTTTGAGAGGGAACATTGCAGATTAAAATCTGACTCATTGACAGCTATCAAAATACAGCTAAAAGGAGTGAACAACAGGTGTTGGAAGCACTTCCCATAAATCCATCCCTACTTCACTGGTATTTCTGACTTATTGAGGATCATTCCTCAAGTTTGTGGATGACTCAGTGTACTCCTCTTGGGTGATTAATATCTAACAAAATGCCCTTTAATAGTCCACAGGTATCCAATATCCCATTTATGGATCAAGCACGGAGATCAGGGCAGCAGCACCAGGATGAGCACACAAGGATTGAATTAAACCAAGGTTCTCTCCAATAACCTCCTCCAAAAATCCCCGTTAAGAGCTGTTGGGACAACCCATTTGTCATTTGATAGGGATTCAGAATGGGTGTTACCTCCTTGGGAGAAAGAGCAGACGGTGGAGGTCATCGCAGAGGTGAAGGAAGGTAAGGCCCAGGGGAATTAAAAATCAGATAAATGGAGATTTTTCTCTCATTTCCCCATTTCCAGCAATAAGAAAAGTTCTAGACCAGCATCACATGGGCTCTATTCCTGTGGGAGCCTTGAAGACAAGGTTGGATATTTCCTTATCAAGACGTGCTTTTCCTTTCTCTAACCAAAATCCAGTGGAGGTTGTAGCAGATGTCAGTGGCCCAGGGAGTCTGTCCCTGATGAACTGTCCCTGAGACATCCAGGACCTCGAGAAGATGGTGCTGGGAACAGTTTGGTGGTGAAGGGTGGGAATTTACTGAAACATCAGTTTATCCTGTCATCAAAAACCACGCAGGAACAAAAACTCCTGGATTTCTGGCTGTTTGGATGGGCAAATCCAGGTCAGGGACTACAACCCTGGTTTCCTCAGAGGATCCAGGAGATGCTGAGCATGTCCCTTCCCTACAACTGCAGGGGAGCAGAGGCTGTGTTGGATGGGACGTGCTCCCTCCAAGTGCCCTGTGCTGCTCTGGCTCAGCCCCACCTCCTGCTGTGCAGGGTTTGGAGCAGGAGCTCCCAAACACCGACCGCTTGGTTATTCCATGCTCCGAAAGCACGTGTTGGTTCCTCCTGCCTTTCCTCCTCCAGAGAAGGGCTCACTCTTCACTTTGTTTTGAGCAGCAAGACAAATTGATTTGTTTGGAATAACACCCTTTGTCTTCCCAGCCCCGGGCGGAGCAGCACAGATCCCGTGGCTGTGTGTTGGTGCACACGCATATTCCCATCTCCTTGGAATTTCAGCTTCAAAGTTCTGTGGCTCCAGCAGTTTTTCTTGTTAAAATCAGTATCTTATTGACCCATGGTGTGCTTTGGGCAGCTGGTTCTCCTCACCCTCCTTGTCAGCAGCTTAGCAGAACAGTAATTCACTGCAGGTCAGCTGGAATTCTCTAAATTATTAAGAAGTTAAGGATTTTTACCATCCCTCTGAGGGCACTTCAGCGTAAGCCTGATTTGTCTTCATCTATAGCTCAATTTAAGGGCACAAAACCTGCAAGCACATTCTTTGAGATCACTTCCACTGCATGTAATGCCCTTTTCTTCCTTCCTCTACCCTTTAAAATACATATTTGTAATTGCATTGTGAACTGCTGGGGCACACGGGGAGTTTGTCTTCATTGAGCTCTAGAAACTCTTTTCATCTTATCCCAGAAATAATTATCAGCTTAAATTATTCTTCCTAATAAGCATTAACTTGTATCTTTTGGAATCCCTGCTCAATTCCCACACTCTGGTGATTACTGTCCCCCTTAGTTTCTGGTAATCTCTGAGATGTATTTATTGGCAAGTCACTTGTGTGATACTCCCAGAGACAGCATATAATTGAATATAAAATGCATTCCTGATGCTCATAAAAGCAATAAAAACATCACCCTCTGCTTGCACATTAAAAATTCATCCCATGCAGGCAGAGGACGAACGCATAAAATGGTCATTATGGTGTGCAAATGGACTCGGAGCAGGGAAACGAGGCGGGGCTCGCCCAGCCCGTGGAAGCACTCACAGATCAGCTCCCCCACGGCAGGGGACGTGGAAAGGTGCTGCGGACAAAGTGCTGCCGTCATTGCCACGGCTGAGGTCACCTCGGCTCCCTTGCAAAGAGCGAGTTGTACCGTTATCAACAGCAGCGCTGAGAGCACAACAGGCGCCCCGAAATCATCCCCCAAAACACTGCCGTGTGCTGGTGATCCCAGCCAGGCACTCCCACCGTCTCTGGGACTCCTCTCCTGAGGAACACACATCCCAGAGGGGAGACTAGCAGCACGGGAAACCTCTGCCCACTCACAGCAGAATCTCCACACTTATTTATGGCTCAGAGGCTCAGCCCTAGGTTTGCTGGGCACAGGTGTCCCTGTGGAACCCGGCCACTGCCTTTGCCTTTCATCTTCCAAACAGCTTCCCACTGCCAGAGGAATCCTGGGAAGGAATCCTCCCCTGGGAGGGTGGGCAGGCCCTGGCACAGGTTGCCCAGAGAAGCTGTGGCTGCCCCTGGATCCCTGGAAGTGTCCAAGGCCAGGTTGGACGGGGCTGGGAGCAACCTGGGCTGGTGGAAGGTGTCCCTGCCCATGGCAGAGGATGGAAGGAGATGAGCTTTAAGGTCCCTTCCAACCCAAACCATTCTGGAATTGTATGATTGCATGAAAATCCACTGTTTTTCTTGCCCTGACACTCTTCTCCAGCAGTTCCCTGTGGTATCCCGGTGGTTTTTTCCTCCCTCTTTCATTTCTGCCCGAACTAAAGATTCAATGAGCCTTTCAGCAGAGGCTGCTCAACCCTCTTCTGTCTGCTCAGCACAAAGTAACTTTAACAGGTAATTAAGCACACTGTGAGTCATTAACTCCTCTCAAGATTCCCGGGAGGCTCCTTCATATTGGGTCTAGAAGTAGAAATTAAAATCCATCTTTTGCTCACACGGATTAATCTTTCCTAAGAGGGAAATATCACTTACTCCTCCTTTCCCCCGTCAGACCTGTCTGACTTTGGCTCCCACACCTGGGGTGCAGCCCCAGTCATGGAATCATTGATCCATGGAATGCTTTGGGCTGGGAAGGACCTTAAAGCTCATCTCCTTCCACCCCCCACCGTGGGCAAGGACACCTTCCACTAGCCGAGGTTGCTCCCAGCCCCGTCCAACCTGGCCTTGGACACTTCCTGGGATTCCAGCAGCTCCATTCCATTGGGTTTGGCAGCTGGCTGAGAGCCCAGTTCTTCTCCTCTGCATGCCCTAATTCAAATGCAAACAGCTCCAGGAATTCAATCCTGAGGATTTGCCCTGCTCCACGTTGATAGCTTGTTATTCCTGAGACACTCCACAGAGTCATTTAAATCCAGGAGTTTGAAGGGATTTAACCCATCAGAGTATCCTGGGTCAGGCTCCCAGAGGTGGGGGTGGTTCCCATCCCTGACATTGCTCTGCCTTTTATCTTCTCACTCCCAGTCACTGCTTTCAGACCAAAATTTGCACTGATAAGGGATTTATCTTTTAACTGTCAGCATCAAGGTGCAGCTGAGACCTAAAGAGTCAGAAAACAACCTCAGAGCAGACACCTTCTGCCCAGCCCCTCAAAGCACATACAGCAAACAAAAGCTGCCCTTTCCAAACCAAATCCAACCCACCATTTTCATTAAAACTCATCAACAGTTGCTCAGGAAAGCCAAGAATACTCGTTTCAGTATTTATTTTATTGGAGCCCTGCAGTTTTGGCCATTCAAAAACTACTCTTAGTTGCTACCACAGTTTGCCACACGGTTTGCCTTGGCAGACCTTGGGAAAATGCTCCCAATCCAGTGTGTGGAGAAGATCCTTCTCACTGTTCCCTGGGGAAATGGCTCTGCCTGGCTTGGAAAAAGGCCTTAATTGTCCAGTCAAAGAACCCTCTCATGGAAGCAGCAGCTGCCTGAGATCAAGGTCAAACATGGGGGAACATCTCCGTGTCTTTTGGAGACTCTTCCCTGGCAGAGCTGGGGAATGGGCCACCCCAAATGTCCATGGTCAGGACACTGTCCTGAGCAGCAGCTTTAGCTCAGTCAAGAGTGAGGGAAGAACTTCAACTACCAGACACAAGTCCCTGGTTTTTGGCTCAAAGTAGCTTTTTTTTGCTGAAAGCTCCCACACTCCCCTTCAGCTCCACTTCAGTTGGAGCTCCCAGCTAGGAGCCAGGTTCTCTGTTTCCCTCGTATCAACACTTCCAATTCCAGGAAGGGGAAAATGCCCATCATTACAAGCCCTTCCCTTCTCCCGGCCACCTCATGGACCTGCTCCAGCCACTCCCAGCCTCCAGTGGGAGCAATTCCCCTGAAAACTGGCTCACAGCACTGTGGCAATAAGAGACACCTCGAATTAGGGGCAAGAAAGACAAAATAACCAGTTTCCCAAACCTCTAATCAGTGGGAATTTAGCGATCAAAGGAGTTAATTTTCCTCGGGGGGGGATTTCCACCAAACAAAAGCTTCTGACGGGGATCAGTTAAAGACAATGCCAATGGCTGCTCTCTGTAACAACTGACTTTGTGCTAATTACACTGCTCTATCTTTAGATCAATACTTGCTGTATCTTCAGCTTGTTCAGCCATTCCGAAGGGAAGCTCCTGTCTGTGTGGGTGCGGCAGATTGCCAAGCCTACTGACAGTTACAAATAATGAGATGCACGCCCAAACAGCCACTTCTAATCACATTAAAGGCTTTGTTCTTAATCTTTCTTGGGCTTTGCGTATACAAAATGCAACAATTACCAGGTAAAAAGTCAGTGCTCTGCTGAAGAGAGATGAATGAAGATGTGCTTTGCCAACAGCACACGCAGGGATGTTTCTAAACCTTCCAGCCCAGGAACAAGAACTGACCCCATTTAACTTGTGTTCCTGGTGGAAAAGCATCTTCACATCTCAGTGAGCAAATCACCTTCCCCTTCTCACAGGATCCCAATATCCTGTCCCCATAAAAATGGACCACAGTGTCCAAGCCAGCGAAACCTTGAGCACGTCAGAGCCCGCTGCTGCCTCATCTGCTTGGCCTCTCAGCTGCCCCCTCCTCCTCCTCGAATCCCAGGGTGGGCTGGGTTGGAAGGCACCTCACAGACCACCTCACTCCACCCCCTGCCATGGGATCCGCTATCCCAGGTTGCTCCAAGCCCCAGCCAACCCGGCCTTTGCATCCAAACATTCTGCGTTCAACCATCCCAACCTAAAAATACTCAGAATTCCATGGACCCAAAAGTGAAGGCATGAATCCACCCTCACAGAATCCCCCCTGGAGTGAGTTTCTTCCTCGTAAAGGCTGCTGGTTACACCACACGTGTTTTCTTCCCTTGGTAAATCAGTGCCCCATTCCACGCCGGGGGCTACTTCAAGGGAAGGACAACTGCCCTGATGGAATGTTTGGAACTGGCTAAGTCACAGACACCCACAAAACCCAGCCCAGCAGCTGCCCAGGCAGACCAAGCTTTATGAGCCACCCCGTGGTGGTGATTCCACTGCTGTCACTCTGCCTGTTGGGTGAAACCCTGACACAGCACAGTGATGACCCCCGTGGAAACAAATGGAGAGGCACTAGATAACGACAAGCAATAATAACTAAGCTCAGTAATAGAAAAAACTAATTCAGGAACTGTCTGACATCCTCCCTTGGCTCCATCACTGCTCGAAGTGGTTGAAGGGGTTTCTGTATGCAGAGGAGGAGCAGAATCTGCAACTCTGAGCAGAGAAAAAGCCCCCTAAGCCACTTTGGAAGTATTTAAAATACTTGCTAGAGCCAAACTTCTTCTTTTACCTGCCAAATTAGCTATTGCTGAGCTCACCAAGCTGCAGGCATGCAAAACAATCCCAATATTGCAACACATCGGGTATAAACTGTACAGACACAGAGCAGTCTGACACATCTACATACCCCTCATCCCGCATGTTTCGCACAGGTACACTCTAAACACAGAAATGATCCTATTTCCTCCCCAGTCATCGTTATCATCCCATGAATGCAACGCAGTATTATCCCAATATTTCCCTCACACCTCTCACTGCACCCAAATAGCAAAACCAGCAGCTTTCCCTGCGCTGGGGTTTTGTCTCTGACGAGTGTTCCCAGCTCTGGCAGAAGCTGCAGCATCTTTTTGTAACATCAAGGCTCAAATTAGCTGTGCTGTTGCTGCCAAAGGGTATCAAAGGGTGGGCTCCCCACAGCCAACCCAGAGGGCTGGGGTTTAATGAGCTGGTCTCGTGGAACTTCCCTTGATTTGGCCTTTAAACCCTCGCACACTTCACAGTCCAAGACGTGCTCCTGAGTCATCCCCACCACCAGACTCATCCAAAGACTCTCCCTGCCCTTCCTCTAATTCTTGCTCTTTCAGTCTTGTCTTTGCAGCATGATTTGTCTGCAGCTGTTTCCCCCAGGAGGATCTGCATTCACTCCTGCATCCTGCACGTGCTCCTCAGAGCTACTGCAGCAAACATGGACCTCGACACGGATCACCCCCCGAAGGGTTCCAATCAGCCAAGCAGGGTCACACCATCATCGCACCACGTCCACCTGAAGGGCCCTGGCTTTGTCAAGAGTTAACTGAAGTGACAGATAATCAGGCTCTGGATGAGATCTTTGTTCTTGCTGAAATACATTTTTCACAACCGTTTATCAAATGGCTTGGAAAAATAAAAAAGGCAAATATTTCAGGGACAAGTGGCACATCAATTTCCATTTTTCCATCAGTTCCTCATCCACAGCTGGGTTAGCTGGGCAATGTGATAATTGCCAGCCATCCATAAGGAAAGATGAAATGAAGGCTGAAGCCTTTGATATGCAAGTTGACTCACAAAACAGGACAGGTGGGTTGGTTTGCTCACTGTGGTTCTCTTCAAAACTCCCAGCCAGCCTTTTCCAGCAGGAGGAAACCCACCTCTTCATAATCTGCCTAAATAGATTTCAGTAACAGTTATCAAAATGCCTCTGCTTGGGAATCTGTGCTGGAGCTTGGTGATTTGCAGAAAATAAAGGGCAAGTAGGTAATGGGAAGAAATAACCTCTTTCTTTGACTTTGGCCACGGTCTTTTTTACTGAACCCACTTAGTAAATCCATAAGAGCTTCACAGCAAGTTGAATCTTCAACGAATCCCTCATAAACCAAGGAGACTCCAAGTTAATGCACTGCTAAGTACTTCCATGGTGACTCCTGTGGGGATGTTACAAACCAATCTCAGTGTCTTCAGAGGCTTTTCTACATCCCCACAAACCTGAGGCTTGGGAATGGTGTAATCACAGGGAGGAGCTCAGGGCCCAGCCAGGGGACACAGCTGAGAGTCCCCAGCCCTGGGGGGATTTAAAAAGCCTCATGGATGTGGCACTTGTGGACAGGGGTCAGCGGTGGCCTTGGCGGTGCTGGGGGAACATCTGACTCCATGATCTTTGAGGGCTTTTCCAACCTCAACAGTTCTATGATTCCTGTCTCTTATTTTTCCATGTAGTTTCAACACTGGAGCTGCATCCCTGAACAGGGAGAAAACACCCAACAAACCTCCCAGTCCTTCAGGCAGGGTGGCTACAAGCAGCTCCAGCTGCAGATTGCCACCAAGCTGCAGTGGTGCCACCGAGCCTGGGAGGGGAAAACCCTTCAGCTCAAAGAGCTGGCAAAGCACAACCCTGAGTGTGCAGAAGGAACAGACAAAAGAGTCTAAAATACAATGCCAAGCCCCACACAGGGTATTTGGAGGGTTGCTGGGCATTTCCATGCCCATCAGGTCCTTGGAAAAATAGTCCCATTTAAGATCTAGCAATGAAACCAATGTAAAGGAACTGCACTTAAGCACCACGTTTGCCTTTTCCACTGGTTAAGCAGTTGCCATGGAAATGAAGCTGATCCTGCCTGAACTACTTGTCTTGGTCATCATGTAAGTATCACTCCTTGCTACAGTATTTTGCCCTGATAAATATCGAAATTGGAAATCAAAAGACCAGGTTTTTAACTCCTCAGTCCCACACAACCCTCCATCGAGGCTACAAACTGCACAAATCCCAGCTGGGTTTCTTTGTCAGTCAGTTCTGGAAGTACAGTTCCCATTTTTAACTTGCCTGGACACGTGAGGTCACAGGAAGGACATGCCTCACTGCCTGGAAGCCAAGGGTTTCTCCAAGTGCTCATTACTGCAATTAAAAAAATGAGATGGAGAAAGGACAACAGCAAGAGGATGGAACACTTCACACCATGAGTCTACCAGAAAACAAAGATGGTGGGTACAATTCCTGTCAGGGAAATGGCATTTTCAATTTAAGAGGTCTGAGTAACCACAACACCCGTGCTGGGTCTTCTGCCCCTGACACTGGCCCTGGAGATTCCTCCTGAGATCCTTCCACAACAGTATCCTCAAACAAAGATGGATTTTGACATGTCCTCCTCCTGAGAACACAGTTCCCCCCTCCTGGGGATCTGTCACGACCTGCACCATTTTCCAGGGAAGGTATCAGCCCAGATCTCCTGAACTGCAATCATGGCCCTCAGCCCTTGATTTATTACTTGCCAGTACCACGAAGAGTTTGAGTCCCTGCCTTTGAAACTGCCCCTGCCCTAGTGGAGACTGCTCCTAAATCCCACCTTCACCCCCTCTCAGTCAATCTTGAGAGGCTTCTCTGGGGTCCAAACCACACCACTCCAGGTGTGGCCTCTCCAGGACTGAGGGACTAAGCACTTAACTGTGCTCTTCCCAACAAACCATCCACGGGCACAGCATCCCACGTTCCCACTCAACTCGGCACCCCCTGTGTGGTCCAGCTCCTTCTCCACAGACCCCCAGCCCAGCAGGGTCACTTGGACCCAACTGGCAAATGTCTCAGGGTCCCTTTCAAATCAAGGTCCACTCTTTGGCTTGGCTCCAACAGGCCTGTTCCCTAATTTATCCCTGCATGCACATTCCTGTCAGTGGAATCCCAGAATCCCTGAGGTTGGAAAAAGCCCTCCCAGCCCTCGGATCCCCCCTGTGCCCAATGCCCACCTTGTCCCCCAGCCCAGAGGAGAAATGGAGCACCTGCCCAGCATCAACCCCCCCACCCTCTGCTTCTCACTGGCACCAGTTAAACAACAAAGCCATTAATTCCCTGTCTCCAGGCCCTGCTGATTTCCAACCCATCCAACAATCCGTGTGTCCACCCCAGCCCTCCTCAGCTCCCAAGTGACAGCGCTGCAGGCACAGTGTCAACAGCCCTTCTGCACCCGGAACAAACACCACCCACTGCTCCCCCTCACAGCCATCCCAGGGTGTGAGGAATCCGACGTTTCTCTGGTTATTTCTAAAATGTTCCCTCAACAAATCATTCAGCCCTAAAGCTGCATTTGTTCATCAAATGAATGGTTTTCCAGAACACTTCTCCTGGCCTCGTGATTTCCCGGCAAACTCAAGAGCTTCATTAGGCTCCAAAGACAGTTTGGATCCACAGTTTTCAAACACAAAGTCTAAACATCCTTCTAGTAATTAGTCTGTACTCAAACTCTTCCACCAGCTGTGGATAAAAGGGCCCTTTTTCCATGACTTCCTCTCCCTCCCATGACACGTACTTGAATGTATTTAGCATGGTTGCCTTGGAGCCCAGCAGGAATTCTCCTAATGTTATACCAGAGACCTCAGCTGGTTGTCCAAGGCAATGAAGAGTTTTGCAAGGAGAAGAAACCCCAGCAAACACAACCCAAAGGCCTGGCAGACCCAACATTTGCAGGAGCACTTCCCTTCCATGGACTTCTAATAGGATGCAACCAAAGGCACTGCAGTGAAATTCAGGAGTTTCTTAGAAGGGGTGGGGAAGATACAGAAGCCAAACCTCAGCCTGTAAGAAACACTCAGGTTACTCACTATTTGAAAAATAACAATATTAGAGACAATAATCCTCGTGCCACTGGGAAGGCCCATCTCACTCTGCCTGACCAAAATCAAAACACTTTCAGGCAGACACCTGGCCCTGCTGAAATCCTTCTCCTGAGCACTGCCAGGATTCCTCTGAGGACAGGAGGCTGTCAGGTGCTTTGGGAGGGATCTTTCTTGTTATTCGAGCATGAAAATAGACACAAGAATAGGGACTGTCTGGCACAGGAACACGTTGGATTGGGGGATAAATAGCCTTTTATGAGGAATGTTGGACACCAGGACGGGCTCTGAAATGCCTGTGACTATCTGTGGCTGCACACCCATAACCAAGGGCTCCAAGAACAGCTCTGGGGCCCCGAGGAAGGAGAGTTCAATGGGTCAGGGGAAACTTATCCCTCAAAAAGAAGGGTAAGGAACAGAGCTGGATCTATTCTGTTGACCTTGCTTAAGGTGAGCATCCCTTGCTGAGACTGAGAGCACTCAGGTGTAACATTCTCTCCTAAATCTGCTGTGTTTCTGGTTTTGTTTTGATTTCCACCCCATTACTGATGGATAATCCATTCTGGTCACTCAGAAGGAGCTGAAGGTCTCTGAACCATTCAGCCAGACCGACTCAGGCGTCCTGGTGAAACCAGGCACGACAAGCTGGGACCATCTGGGGCCACACAGGAGACACAGGGGTGACAGCACAGCCCTGGCTGTGTTCTAGCAGTATTGTCTCACTGTTTGCACCACAGTTCACCACCTTTAATGCCCCAATACCCAGCACCACTGTTCCTCCCTACTCTGCCACCCCAAGGGTGGGAAAGACTGACCTGGCCCTTTAGCAAAGCTGATGTATCACCACCTGCAAAATAACACCCAGACAAGTCTTGCCCAGTTATCCTGGGCTCAGCTTATCCCTTCCAGGAGAAGCCTCAGTGGAGCCATCCCAGAGTGCAGTGATCCAGGTCCTGATGCCTTTCCAGAGCCCTACATTTTAAGTCCCACTATAATGTGATCAGCGTATCTAATTTCATCTACTTTAATATTTGCAGTGTAAAGCCCTAATCTTTCACCCCAATCACTCCAATCTTCACTACATTTTAGCAAGCAACAGAAAACAATCTTCTCTCTATATCCAGCCACCAACAGCATCGTAATATCTCAATCCAAAATGATAATTTGGTAAGGAGGAATGACTTCAAACAAACCCTAACACCTTAATAAATCTCCAGTTATGCCTAATGTTCTGCATTGAGCTGTGAAGAGCTTGATTCCTTCACTGCTGCAGAAAACACAAACATCTTAAGTCATGTCTCAGAAAAGACAAGACTCATCCTTTAAAAAAAAAAAAAAAAAGGGACTGGAAATCAAACAATACAAAGCAAAAATAACCATTGCTATTTTTAAAGGCTAAAAGCCAAAAGAAATAGTCCAAGATTTAACTGCTGACATCACCTCACCTTTTCACTTTATCGGGAGAACCAGAATGTCAGAATAGAATAGCAGAACCATAATTATCAGAATAATATATAAGGAGAAGGCAGCAACTTAAACCCAGATCAGACCTTGTGCCTCCTGAGACCACGAGACAGTCTCTGAAGGTGTTTTTCCTTACTGGCAGAGTCATTATGGGGTGAAAATGCTGCCAATGGAATCACAGAATCCCAGGATCACTGAGGTTGGAAAAGGTCACCCAGTCCCCCCTGTGCCCATCCCCACCTTGTCCCCAGCCCAGAGCACTGAGTGCCACTCCAGGCCTGCCTGGGACACCTCCAG
>JAYRBT010024627.1:0-34245 GCA_036023395.1 Myiotriccus ornatus | reverse complement strand
CTAAAAAATCCAATGCGCAGGCTGGAAGGTGTAAAGACCTTCCCCGGTTCTTCGTTCGCGAAGACTGGCCATTATAGTACTTTTATTTAGTTAGAATTGTTGTAGATGCAGTTCTTTAGTTTTATTTTGCTAGTAATAAATGTTCATATTATTTTCCCCAATCAGGTCTCTTTTATCTGCATAAACCCTCTCTCAACTTATAGTAATTGTGTGGGGGATGTGAGCAAATGGACCTAGAGCAAAACCACGACAATTTGGAACAGAAAGATCAAGTCATCTTGGAGCACTCAAAACAATAGTCTAACTTATTAACATCATGTTCCCATGATGTAGATGGAAAACAATATTATGCAGGTTCTGTCATCATGGTATATATTAAATATCTAAAGACAGATTTTAGTGAAAGGCCTGAAAGGCCATTTTCTTAGATTATATCATATGAAAATCTGGGGAGTTGCTGATGGTTACTATATTATGTCCATAGTGCTTAAATTCAAATTTATCCTTTTATGACTTCCTCATCCTAAATCTCTGTTACACTGGGGTTTTCCACCAGTGAAAAACCTGCAGAACAAGCACATAATTAAGTAGTGTAAGCAACACTAGAAACAGAATATGCTTTTAGGGAAACACAGAATAGTTTCATAGAAGTCAACATTTGATTCCATTCTTCCAGTAGAGTAAACCAAAACAAGTTTATTCCAGAGTCCAACTCCCCTTTTTCTTTTAACAGTGGGGTTATATTAGCAAGGATCTGATACAGAGGAGAAGAGGATCAAGATACTCAAAACAACAGACCACACAATGCGTGAAGACACCTTTGCAGGCATTTTAAATTGATGAAAGTAGATGTGAAGTAAGATAACATGTAGGTATCCCCAAAATGCCAGGCAGTGGAAGTATTGTAGGAAAATTTATTTCCAAAGTTGAGACCACTAGACTTAAAAGAATATTAACCCCAGTGGCACTTCTAACACTAGGCCTGAGAAAGACACTCCCCCTCCTCTTCTCAGGGCTTTCATAATTTCTGGTCCCCTCCTCTGTGGAGGAGCAAACATCTAAAACTGTATCTGGGAAAAGATGCCTCTTCTAGGAAGGAAAGCTTTCTTAAGCAAAACAAGTTCTGATCTCCTTGCCATAATTCTTCTGGAAGGTCTTCTACCCTTAGAGTAGGTATCAGTTTGGACATAGAGATAATCATTCTTAGCTAATAACTTCTTTTTCCTCAAACTTTAGTGCATTTTGTAGCTGTTTGTGAACTTGATTAATATTTAACCTTCTGGCCAGCACCTCATTGCAGTTCATCAGAGACATCAATCTTCATAACTGTGTTTTGTGAAGAACCTATTTTCTCCTGCAACATCAGGGTCCTCCAGCCTGCACCGCCACAACAGTACTGAATCTTTTCCCCTGACTAGCAGTTGATAAAAGTTAGTATTTTTCTTTTCTTAGAGATCTCATTTACAGATAAGCTGCTTTTCATTAAAGAAAAAGAGAACTTTTACAGATAATTGAAAAGAGAACTGATACAGATAGTTGAAAATTAAGGATTTTTTTTTCCTTTTAATGCATAGAATCTCCCATTCAAACTTGTTGTTCCTTGTTCATCTTTTCATAAAGCTAGTGTGGGATACCCCTGGGCTTCAGTACTGTGAAACATTTTGTATAGGAAACCTTTAGAGCACTTTCTGCGCACCCTGCTTGCCCTCATGTTCCCTTCAAAATTCACTGAAATAAGACATATTTCCTGGAGATAGCAAACAGTAATCCATGCTAAAGAAAGTTATTGTTTTGTTTTATACATTATTTCTGGTGTTAAGATCTTTTTACCACTTTCTTTAACTGAGGAACAGACTGAATTTTTCAGTGCAAATAACATATTTGACTTTGAGTTGACCCCATACTGTATCCCTCAATGGAGAGATATTTGTAGTATCTACGGACATCTTTCATTACAACAGTGGGATTTTTTGTCATCAATAGATGAATACCAGAAACATGGATGGAATAAAATGTAGCAGATATATTGAAAAGACAGATTGAACCTGATTTATTTATCAGTCTATTATATACTATAGCCATCCTTTGTCTCTCTCATGGGGGTGTGTGTGAAATGGAATTATTTCCTGTGTCTGTAAAATGAAACTGGAAAAAAGGCAGACACAGATAAAATACCACCCAAACAAAAGAAGCTGAAATCACAAATTTTTTTTTTCCTGGACCCTAAATATATAAACTGTTATAGAAGCTTTCAAAATTTTCTATGTTGTCAATCCTCAGACAGAAAGTAACAAGATTCTTGTTTTTATTTGTTCTTACTATCTTGGAACACCATCATGAGCACTTGGCACTTCAAAGGAGTAGAGAAGGGAAAAAGGAGCTCTCAGCCTTGACATGTATACAGACTCCACAGCAAACAGTTGCTGGCATAACAAACCCAAACAGGAAAACAAAGTAGATGCCAGAGTTACAGATACGGTTACATGAGCACTCAAATAAGCAGAACAAGTCAGAGAATTTAATCTTAAAAATATTTTCTTCCACTCTTACTTCACCCCAAATTGCTTATTATGGACTTTTGTTCTCCAAAGACTTGCATACTAGATTTTCAACTGACCGGCAGTATATAAATCAGTTGACCAAGATCCCAATCCACTCTGTATTTACAGTTGTAGAAACTATGAAGAACAGGAGAAAAGCTTATGCTCTACCTTCTGTCACTTTGATAAAGAAGAAAGGTTTTTTCCCCTTAGCATGCACTAAAATAAGAGGGGATTGTGTGGAATTGGTGGAGATAACCTCTGGTTAGAAAACCAGGGGTGGACAACAGAGGAAGAGAGAAGGTACAACCAAGAGTTTAATTAATCTGCAATTTATTTAAAAATATTAAATTTTTGCATTTAGGCACAAATGTTTAAAAATTTGGGTCCCCCCAAAAACTGTTAGGGCAAAATTTTAGCAGTGGCAGCCCCAGCAGTGAAAGTGATCTCACTTATCTTCTCAGAGTTCAGGCCAGAGATCACCATGAACATGAAAGGGAGAAATACTGATAAGACAGTTACAGCTAGTACCTTTATGCATTTCATCACCTCCAAGTGTCCTAACCCAACACCTTCACCAGTACCTCAGACATAGAATACACAGGATACTGAACACACGAAATGTCAGTTTTCTCTTCCTCACCCTGTAAGTCAGAGTTACAATAACACCATGTTCAAATGCAATATAAAGAAATAAGAAAATCAAAAAAACAGTGAAAGGTTTTATTCCTTAGCAGTGAGGATCAGAGACTTGATTCTACAAAATAGCTTCAAGTCTTTCTAACTTTAGGTACAGAAAACAAAATTCAAGGTCCATTCAGTAAAATACTTTCACTATCTTGGTTGCAAACTGTTGACTAATTTGAGAAGGACAAAGAGTCATTCCCAGATGTCTATTTAAAGGGACCAAGGTCTTATCCCAGCAATTCTTCTGGATAGCACCATGCTGACATACAGACACATGATGGAGAGACAGTGAGACTGCAGGTGCTGATATCTCACCTCCCAGCTGCAAGGCTGCAGCTCTGCCTCTGCAAGGCTGCATGAAGGCAGGGACCCCTCCATTCCACAGCTGCCCGCAGAGTCCCATCTTCCAGGCTCCATCACACTGGTTCACAGGGGGTATTAATGATGACAATGTGAATAAAGGCTCAGATTTATCTCTCTCACAACATCCATAGCAGAAAGACCATACAGCAACCCACAGATACCAACAGAAAAAGAAAACTACACACATGGAGCTCAAACAGTGCTCCTTGTTGCTAGACAGCTGTAAACCAGAACAGAGAAGAAAGAGGGGATTTATTAAAGCCTGGAAAAATAGTTAGATGTCTTTCTTACAACTGCAAAAATGTAAATGCACAAAAGCATTGAGGCAACAGAATTAGACTGGGCTTTGAAAGCATCATCAGAAAACTGCAAGGCGTATTGGTAACAAAATTTGTCCCACTTCCTTTCCCATAGTATTATTATCTCTACTTCTAGAGATTCGTGATCTCTCTTTAGCCTCCATTGTAAGTGGCATTCAATGTCTATATCCTACAAATACAATGTAAATGAAGGCAAATTTCAAGGTCTATTTCTAGATGAGCTTTTCACATGTCTGCTTTTGGCTTCACAGAAATAATTCTTTTCAAGGTTTGAAATAAATGCATTCTGATATGAATGTTAAATACTTGTTTCCAACATGTTCATTTGATACTAAACCCACCAGTTTGTCATATAAATTGCCATGTGTGTTTTTTATTCAACTGGATGAGCAAACCTTACCCAGTCACTGGGTTTGGGATAACATATAGGATATGAGCCAAAATCTTATTTATTATTATTGATACACTAGCAACTAGATGATCAATTTATTGGCTTTTCTGTTTTTCCAAGAGCACTTTGGCTATGAAAAAATTAATGGGCTGGGTGTCTGAAGAAAGAAAATATTTTTATTTGAGGTTGTATCTTATACACTACTACAGGCAGAACAAATCCATTCAGTTCTTGCCTAGCTTTGGTTTAAAACAGCCTGTTTAAAATTGGTTGCAGTTCTGGAGAGAACATGCTGATGTGCAGAGGAGAAATAGTACTGGAATGAGACTTCTTCCCTTCCCAAACACATGGAAAAATGAGAGCACAGTTACTGCACTAGGTCTGATGAGGACACTCAAACAGGTGACAGTCCAGCACAGACACATGCTGTTCAGAGCACAGTTTTGCTTAAATGGTGCAATGCCCACTAAATGAAACCTCTAAAAGAGGACACTGGAACAAGTGGACCAACATGCTAACTCAAGCCACCTGCAATCCTATGAAGAACTGTTCTTTCCCTAGGCCCCCTCAGGAGCTTAGATGACTGAGTAAAATCTTCCAGTTAACTGTTAATACAAGTATAATTCTATAACTAAATAATGTTAACATCAAAATCATATATTTTTTTAAAAAATGCATTGATTGACCTATCTACATCCTATATCCCCCTCCCCTGAGTGAACCAGGATTTCTTATAATTATTTAAAATAAACTGTAATAGTATCGGGACAATAGAGATTCACAGAAAAACTACTATATGTGTGATGCTGTTGGAAACCTCATCCTATCTGATCATTCATCTCATTTGTTTGGAAGAAAAGAGAAGCAATTGGGAATCTGGTTCCTTATCATGGTAGTGATGTTTTATAAAAGGACATATGAGATAAGGAAAACATGCCCACATACAGGATTTTCCTGCCATTTGGCCTCTCAAGAGATACTTATCTGTCTGTATATTGAGTAGCTGGATTAAAGATCAACAGTGATTCATGTGGCACTAAGTCAGCATTATAAGACTATTAAACAGAGTTAATAAGGAGAAAGCAGAACTTATTTCTCATCATCTGTGAATTCTAGGACTTTTTTCAAATA
Organism: Myiotriccus ornatus; assembly: GCA_036023395.1. Lineage (NCBI taxonomy): Eukaryota > Metazoa > Chordata > Aves > Passeriformes > Tyrannidae > Myiotriccus > Myiotriccus ornatus. The sequence goes on along the minus strand of JAYRBT010024627.1, from coordinate 28,813 downwards.
GTAAGACAAAAGAGGCACCCCCAAACAAATGCTGGATGTGTGTGATTTCACATTTGTTTCATCTTTATCATTTGCTTTTTAGTACTTTTTTCCTCCCGTGAAAGAAGTTGAATATCCAGCCAGGGGGCAGATGTGAAGCTGAGCCCTAAATTTCAAGATACCTCTGAGCAGTCTCTGGAAAACAGACAGAAGTGCAGTCGAAACCAATAGCAAACAATAGAACTAGATGATCTTTAAGATCTCATCCAATACAGACTATTCTATGATTCTATATGAATCAACTTATTTATCAAATATTAGTGATTAATGAGAATTACTGGAGAAACAAAGATTTTTTTGCAAACAATAGAAAAACTAAAGCTTGCAGCATACTTTATCCAAAACTGGTTATATCTGTCCTGCTAAATACACAGCCCTGACTCCTTATGTTTAACAGGACACACTTCATAGGCTCCTTTCTTATAAAAATAGGTAATAGAAACCATAAATATCAGAAGCAAATTTCTTGTAGTGCCACAGCTTTTCGGACGCCCTAGTTAGGCTGTTAGTACAGTCAATGCTGAAAATTCCACCAGATTTCAAGAGACATCAGATGATTCAGGACTGAGTACTTCTCAGTTTAAACCTCAGTATGGAAACTCTGTATGTGTGTGTGCGCCTAGCTTTTAAAGGCCATGTTTATAAAATCTTAATTGGTACTTATCAATGCAGTAAATATATGGCATGATGATGTTTGAGATAACTTTGTCAATAATAAACAAAGTTATTTTAAGGATTAATGTTTTAATTAGGATTTCTGTTGTCTGTTTTAAATCCTCTATAACTTAAAACATTCTCATGAAGCTCTATGTCATTATGTATTCTGCAGTACATATTTTCTGTCCTGTGTTTCATGCTCTTCTCTCTTCACTTATCTATCTTCTCGGGTCTCAGATTCTGAATAAATATAAACCATCTTGATTCATTGCATAGCAGCAAGCATGATGAAAACAAGTCACAAAAGTTGTCCTCTACATATTATCTGAAGGGCAATAGCAAAGACAATTGAAGTACTAATAATGAAAAATTTATCAGAAAGAAGAGACAAGATGTTTCATGTATAATTGTGCTAGATGTTTGCAGGTAAGATACAGTAAAATGTGTTTGTACTCACACTAGTAAGGGAGACAAAGGGTAGACAAGCCACCTTAAAAGAGAGAGGGAATATTCCCTTTTGAAAACTTTGACTGGCTTTAGCTATTTTGTCTTGTCAGTAAATTCCCTTTCTGACAATTTCAGTCTCTCTACCTAAGTAATAAAATAAACTATAATCAAGTTTATATGATACTTTAAAGGGTGAGGGGTGCAAGATAACATTAGGTAATGGTACAGAATCACTGAATGGTTGGGTTTGGAAGGACCCTCTGGAGATCATCTAGTCTAACTCTCCTGCTCAAGCAGGTCACTGGAGCAGGTTGCACAGGATCATGTATGGGTGGGATTTGAATATTCCCAGAGAAGGAGACTCTGGGTAGTCTGTGCCAATGCTCTGTCACCATCAAAGTAAACATCTTTCCTCTCACATTTAGATGGAACTTCCAGTGTTCCAGTTTGTGCCTATTGCCCCTCATACTGCTACTGGTCTGTACTGAATTGATACCCACCATTAAGATATTTGCATATATTCACAGAGTCACAGAGTCGATTAGGTTGGAAAATACTTCTAAGATCATCGAATCCAACCTATGACTCAACACCACCATGTCAACCAGATCATGGCACTGAGTGCTACGTCCAGTCTTTCCTTAAACACTTCCCAGGACCTCAACTCCACCATCTCTCTGGGCAGCCCATTCCAATATCTAATCATCCTTTCTGTCAAGAAATTCTTCCTAATGTCCAAAGTAACCCTTCACTGGCATAGCTTGAGACTATGTCCCCATGTCCTATCACTAGTTGCCTGGGAGAAGAGACTGATACCCACCCGGCTACAACCTCCTTTCAGGTAGTTGTAGAGAGTGATAACGCCCCTCCTTTCTCCAGGCTAAACAACCCCAGCTCCCTCAACTGCTCCTCACAGGATGTGTGCTCCAGACCCTTCACCAGCTTCACTGACATTATCTGTCATGCTCCAGCACCTCAATGTCCATCCCAAACTGAGAGGTCCACAACTGGATACAGTGCTTAAGGTGTGGCCTCACCAGTGCTGAGTATGGGAGAAAATCACCTCCCTAGTCCTGCTGGCCACACTAGTTCTGATGCAGGCCAGGATGCCATTGGCCTTCTTGGCCACCTTGGCACACTGCTGGCTCATATTCATCCGGCTGTTGATCAGCACCCCCAGGTCCTTTTCTGCTGGGCCAGTTTTCAGCCACTCTACCTTCAGCCTGCAGTGCTGCTTGGGATTGTTGTGGCCAAAGTGTAGGACCTGGCAGTTGGTCTTGTTGAGGTCTTGCTGATGATGTAAATGGTGCAGATGATAAATGATGAAAAATAGTTTAGCGAGTTCTTCTGCCAGCTTTCTTATCACCGTAGGATGAATCCCATACGACCCCATAGACTTGTGAGCATCTAAGCAGTACAGCAGCTCCCTAACTACTTTCTCCTGGATTTCAGGGCATCTACTCTGCTCTCTGTCCCTGTCTACCAGCCCAGGAAGCCAGTTGTCCTGAGGATAACCAGTTCTTACTGTTGAAGACTGAGACAAAAAGTTAAGTACCTCAGCCTGTTCTTCATCTTTGGTGACTCACATCCAATGAAGAATGGAAGTTTTCCATGGCCCTCTTTTTGTTATTAGAACCTATTTATAAAAACACTTTCTGTTATCTGTTACAGAATTGGTGAGATTATGTTCTAACTGAGCTTTTGCCTCTCTAATTTTCTTTCTACATGATCTAATGACACCCTTAAACACTTTCTGAGTTGGTTGTCCCTTTGTTAGAAGGTGATACACCCTCTTTTTTTCCCTGAGTTCCTGCAAAGGCCCCCTGTTCAGCCAGGCTGATCTTCCCTGCTAGTTCATCTCTCAGCATATAGGGATGACCTGCTCCTGCACCTTCAATATTTTCTTCTAAAAGTGTGTCCAACCTTCCTGGGCCTTTTTGTTTTTAAGCGCTGCTTCCTAAGGTAGTTTCAGAATCAGTGTCCTGAATGGGCCAGAGTCTGCCCTCTGCAAGTCCAGGGTAGAGCTTTTGTTGACGTGCTTCCTTGCTTCACTGACTATTGACAGCTCTATCATATTGTGGTCGCTGTGCCCCCAACAGCCTCCTATCACGACATCTCCCACCATCCCTTCATTGATAAGATCCACTCTCAGTCTTCTTCAGGCTAAATAGGCCCAACTCCCTCTGCTGTTCCTCATACGCAACGTGCTCCAGTCCCCTCACAATCTTCACAGGCCCCCACTGGACCTCCTCCAATAGTTCATTTCCTGAACTGGGGAGCCCATAACTGGACATAGCACTCCAGGTGCAGCCTCACCAGGGCCGAGAAGGGATGCAGGATCACCTCTCTTGACCTGCTAGCAATGCTCTTCGTAATGCAGCCCAGGGTACCACGGGCCTTCTTGGCCGCAAGGACACACTGCTGGCTCATGGACAGCTTCTTGTCCTCTAGAACCCCCAGGGCCTTCTCAGCAGAGCTGTTTTCCAGCAGGTCACTAGTGCTGGTGCATGGGGTTATTACCCAAGTGCAGGACCCTGCCCTTGCCTTTGTTGAACACAGTGATGCGAAAAGAAGACGAATCTTTTGTGAACTGATTCTCAGTTTTTTTGAAATAAAACCTACCTTGTTATTTTCATTTCAAATAATGAAGGGGACTGAGCAGATCATGCCAAATTCTGATTTCCTGCACAACTTAAGTTTCTCAACCTACTTTCTTTGTCAATAATCAATGATTTAATTTAGCGCTGTTTGCCTATCTTCATGTTTTGGTGCTCCTAAAATTCAGGTCAGCTGCCAGGCCAGTGCTGGCAACATGAGCAAGAGTAATCATATACTGGGAAAAGAGAGTAGGCAGACAGAAGGATCTCCAAAAAATCTAACAGTAATGGATCATTCGTGGTCTGCTCTTTTGCCTAACCCAGCTGCCACCTAAGCCCTACCCTCCACCAGTTATACACACCTCTGCAGAGCCTTCTTCAGCAGTGGAGTTTCCACAGATGCCACAGTGTCCTTGGAGTCTGCCTGGAGCCCAGCATTGTTTTCAGCAGATGAGAAAGTCAACTCTACTTCAGTGCCTTTGCTATTGTCACAGGTTGCTGTGGTTGCTGCAACTGTGTACCTTGCCCCCAGCTCAGTCCTTCTCTCACTCCACCCTCACTGTGATGCCTTCAAGGAAGGCTGAAATTCAGTGGTCAGCGGACAATCTGTCTGAAACCTGTATCAGTTTTGCAGAGACAGTGGACATTGTTATGTTCAGTAAGCAAATAGTTAACTTCTTAAAGTACTGCAAATCAGCTCTAAAATGATACAGATTTCTTTATATCCTTCTCAGTATAAGAACAAAACAAAGCCATCACTTCTGACGAAAAAAGTGTGCTGCAGGGTTCAATATTCCACTTCAGTGGCTATCTGGACACCAAATTGTATTCATTTGGCTTTCCACAAAGTACATCACAGAGGTAGCTGATGAGAATAGCTGGTGCTCAGGACAGAGATTTTCCCCTCAAATGTAAATCAAGGCACAGGGTAGTTTCATCAGTAGGTGAGCAAACAGCTGTTTGTCTGCTGAGGTTAGAACAGAAGGAGCATTAACTTCTCCTTGAAGTGACTTTTTTGCACTCAGGAAAGCTTATCAAGGCATAATTACTGTTGGTGCCATACCCACTATGTTTTCTTTTGCTGTCTATCCCTGAAATTCATTTGCACTGGATGCATTTGCAGGCAAGCTGTTGACCAGCTTATAGGGACTCAGCGCTACGTTATTGTTTTGTGTGGATTTTCAAGCCCATTCAATGACGCTATTGAAAACTAACTGAAAGGATTCAGCTGACATAAAACAAGAGGAAGTCTGCAGACATGGATGATAAGAAAAACAAGCAAAATCTCCATAGCCAATATCTGATTAAAACTGTGCTGGGAAAATGACTGAACATTTATTTTAGTAACAAAATCTTAGTATAGAGGAAACACAGTGGAAAGGCAATCACTAGGTAAAGACAGAACACTATTTTCCATTTTCTTGGATATGCTAATTTCTTAACTTTGTATCTCCCAAAGTAGCTTATTGAATTTAACAAATGCTTGATGTTGTAATGAGATGATTGGAATCAAATTTAGGAATTAACAATCATGCTTTCCCTATAAAAAGATGTAGTCAGCACCATTAGTCTCAGTTTCTTCAACATTTGTTCTCAATGGCATTTAGAATTGTTGAACCATATGTTTTCCTACTCCCAAAAATTGCAGGCAATTGAAAACTAGCGTTTGTATCTACGAAGGAACACAAGGATTGTAGGGGAAGTAATTCCTTTCAGCAGTCCAAGGCAGCAGAGGGATGTCTCCAAAATACCACTCTAGTTGAAGTAGATTGGAGAATATTAACAAGATATCCAGAAATTCATAGTCACAACTTTGTATTAGGAAACAGTTGGACAGAGGAGTGCACTGAGAGCTTCACACCTGCCTCACCCACTTACAAATATCTACAGAAGTACATAGGTTAATTATTTCAATTACCAGTTATTGTTTAGGCAACAACTAAAAAGAAGTGTTCTTGTCTCTTGTCTTGACAAGAAAAGAAGTTTTCTGGTCTCTTTCTTGAAAGTATGAGGTATTGTCACAACTTGAGATCCTCCATGATAGGCAAGGAAGATAAGAAAAACATCCATTTCTGTGTCTCCCTTCCATCACTGTGATTTCTGCAAGCTGTTTAAAAGTCTGTGCTCCTCTGAGCTGAACACAGGCACTCCAACATCATCAGGAGGGTCTTTCCTCCTCTCCAGCTGTTGCATTACTTCTGCATTACAGCTCACTCTTTTGCAGCTTTTCTCACAAGCTGAGAAACCACAGACCTCTATGTATCTTAAGGAAAACCAAAGAACACACCTTTTGTAAATAACAAATGGGCAGCATACTCCATTAGACATTTCCAGAGATCTGATTATCTCATCACATACCCAGTTTCTACCCAGAATACCTCATGCAGTATCACTTAACACCTGTGGAATGATTAATGGGGATGCAACATGCCAACTACCTTCCAGCCAGATTGAAGTGTGTTACTCTTGAATTCTCGTTACATTTGTTTTGATTTCTGTTTTGGACTTATACAATTACATAACATATGACCATGTGTACTTCAGTGAGCAGCAGTTCAATCATGGAGATGAAATCCAGTTTGCTTTATCTTTCTGTAACTTATAGACACTAAGGATGAGTACCTTTGACAATTGTTCTGTTTTTCTTTACTGATCCTGCTGTTCTGCTGGTATTTGCTCTCCTAGTTGGGCACCAGACACATGCCATTTCAATATGTATTAACTTCACAGGGATTAGAAAGATATACAAAGGAGAGCCATTTGGCAGAGAAATAGTCACCGGCTTCTTAATTAGCAGACCAACTGTCCAAACAAAAGAATGAATTGCATGCCTGGTTTATTGTGAGAGAGTAAAAGGAAACGTCAAATTACTTGATTTACAAAGAAGATGACACCTCTTCTATAGCCCACTTATTTTCACCAAATAGTCCGGAGACAGGGTAATCAGATTTTTACACAATGATGTAAATTTGGGCCTTCCCTCACTTCCCCCCCACCTCCCACCCGGCCTTCAACTGCCCTCTTTTTTTGCATCTTTAAGGTTTACTAAAAGCTTAAACATCTCAGACTAGTGTGATTAAAACAAAAACCAAGCAAAATCAATAGCAAAAACTAAACCAAAGTCAAGCAACTTGTCACAAACAGAGAAACATACACTTGTCATACACTTCTTCATTTCTCTCTTAGTTGCTGCAGCACCTCCCATTTCTCACAAATAGTTTTAAACTTTATAATTACAATGGAATTATGAAAAGACTGTAACTTGATTTAGCCAAAACTTGAATGGAGGTAGTTCCCAATACAGTGGTAGTGAAGGGAGAGGGTTTTATAATGCTTCAAAGTTTTTTTCTGTCAAGGTCTCTACTGGTATTGACCCTTGCACGCAAAGTGAGGACTTTTAGCTAAATAGATGGCATTTATATGCAGAATATTATTGATGACAGAAATGTCTGTGGTTATAAGACAGTGTTCAACTGTTTTAGAAGAAATTGCAGACTTTTCTGTGAGTTCCTTCCCCCTCTCCCCTCATATTTTAAACCAAGATTTTCCATGTAATTCCATTTCCAGAGCTAACGCTCTATCTTAGTGACTTGCTCCAGTCAAGAGGTACATACATCTTATGACAGCTGTCAACAAAAGATGTTGCCTGGAGCTACATACTCAGTATGAATTAAGTATACTTATCAGAATTGGGTAGCTGTACCCATCTCCTGACTTTTTCAGCGTTGTCTGAAAGCAATGCAAGTCTGAAGATCATGAGCTCAGCACTGGAATCTCTGACCAGGAAAACTACCATTTCTTTCAAGGAGCCCCTTGCCCTGGTAAGTCCTAAGCACCATGAGCATTACTTTTCCAGGTACCAATCCTGATACAGCAAAGCAGTTAAGACTGTCTGTTCTGCTGGCTTAGCCCAAGGTAAGATCAGAATCTTTTAAGCAGTAGCCTCTTTTTCTGGGTTTATGCATGCAACATGCTTACATCACAGGCAAACTTCCAAGACAGAAGTCAAGGGTTTGCTGCAGCAATTTGTGTGCAGGCTACGTATACACAATACATGTCTTAAGGGCAGAACAATCATTAACTACAAGTCTGAGAACACCCAGAAGGAACCCAGCTGGGGAAATCTATATTGAAGCATAATTTGTGAAAGGAGAGAAAGAGTCTCTCAAGCAGTTGCTCTAAGACTGCACCAGTACCTTACTCAGGTATGTCATCCATCTGGACCAAACAACTTTACTCAGACTTTGCTCTGAGCAAAGGTTGGATATGGCTCCAAATCCTTACCACATGAGCAAGACAATATCCCACTCATCCCCAACTGCTTATTTCCCAGCTGTACTGGCAAAGAAAGAAGGCAGCAAACGATGCTCAGAAAGCAAGGAGCAGAACAACTCTCAGGTAATTTTTAATGTTGTAGGAGAAGAAGAGAAGTTTATTTATACTTTGGAGAAGTCTATGTATAATTGCAAGGAAATGCACTTGCATTTACAGGACTAAGAGCTAATTCTTGAAAGAAAAGTCTTCTGAAAATTCTACTTAATCTTTGCTTGTTATAGGTAACAATAACATATGTTACATGCATTGTCATACTTAATATTCTGATTGGAATGAACAGATGTAATAAGCTTTTTAAAAGGAGAAATGTACATTTCCCCTCTCTGTCAGCCTGTTCAAGTTGAGTGTAAGCTAAGGGATAATGCAAAAGCCTTATTTTACTTCTCCCTCAATTTACAAGAATAAAGCAATCAGGATACAAAATGCTCAGGCTGCACAGTCCCAAGCTCTAGTCAGTCTGATTCGTATATTGCTTATGAAGTAAGCAAGTACTAAGCATTTGGCTTTTCTCTCTAAAATCAACAGTCAGAATTGATAAAAACATGTTTACTATCATTCAAATACTACTGCTATTAATACAGTTTACGTGTAAAAGTTGACGGCACAGCTGGTGCTGTTTCATGAGTTCCGAATACCTAGGATCTGAAATTGTCCTATGTTTCTTGTTATAGACAGCTACAAGCTAGAGTGCCTGTATTGACTACAAAATGATGTTGCTCTCTGGTACCAGAGATTTTTCTCCATGATCACAGAACAACTTCTCAGCTGCTGCTTTAATTGTCTTTCAACAGAACAGAGCATGTCCTTTACCTCCTTGCTGTTGATTCACAAAATAGCCATGCTATTTCATCATGACTACTGAGATCTTTCTAAGTTTTAACATACATCAAGAACCATTCATTTTCAAATGTTACTTTGGTGTTACTGCAAAGCAACTAAGAATGATTAAGAGAACAATATGGTACTGTTTCTCCTTCAGTATTTACGACAAGGTGGTTCAAAACAGAACTGAATAGTTAAAGCTAAAACCATAGGAGCCTTTTGCCATGCATAAGCTAAATGGCTGTGAAGTCATTGAAGGCATTAGAACTACCACTAACGTGCTGACAATTGCATCATTCTATTACTGGCTTGTTTAAAAAAAAAAAAAAAAAAAAAAGGAAAAAAAAGCAGCAAATATCAGTTTAGAAGAAATAGTGATCTCCATGAACAGGAAAGAGTTTGCAGCTCCCATTTGTATTTGCAAATAGAGAAACTGTACTGTATTAATGTTCTCATATGAGGAAAAGGGAAAGATAGTGACCCACAATAACAAGAAGCCAGACATACTGAAAATATTTAATCATTTCTTTAAATTGCCTGACTACAATCCAACTTCCATCTCACTGTAAATTATGCACAGCTTAAACAATGACTTTGTTTCTGCTTCATACTTGCTTTTGGTATTGAATATCAAGCAACATAGAGAAAATGAAATATCACAGATTTTGTAACAACTGGGTCTTGCACATCAATCTATGTTAAGCATCAGTCTCTGGAAAACAAAGGAGATAATTTCCTGTTTCCTCCTTTTTGTCTTCAAATGATGTTCTAATACCTTTTTCTTATTCAAAGACATCTTGCAGGCTTGCTGCATAGACCATCAAGCATTTCCATATAAGTGGTTACACACACAAACATGTTAAAATCATTGGTGACAGTGTTAAAGGCAGACAGTTGTACTGAGAGTGCATTGAAGCACCGAAGACAAGAAATTCACTGCCACTGCTAAGAACCTTCAGATTCTAAGAAGTAATTACACCAGATAAGTTTGAAGAAAAAATAAAAAATGGTACAAAAAGACATTTAAGACAGAAGTTATGAAAATAATCCAAATCAGGGAAAATTCAGCACCAAGTATGGAAAACATTAAAGTGTTGCACATAGTAAAATCCTATTGTTCACTTCAGTCCAGGAGCACAGGGAAGCATTAACTGTCACAGCTTTTCTGAAAATGAAACCTTCCTATAGGCAGCCACATGCTGTATTGGAGGTCTGGTTGTTAAATGTAAGACTTCACATCTCTACTACATGTTGTGTCCTCTGTTCAGAATAATTGTGCTAGTATCACTGGCTATAAACAACAAAACATACCAAATGTTCTCAAATGAAAAAAATTTATAAAAGGATGAATTCCAGGTCACTTTCGTTTGGTTAAGAGCAGACTTTTTTCCTGTCCTTCCTATCCTTGGACAGGCGGTCAACTCAACTTGTTAATCAGATAGAAAATATTTTTTGTTGGCTGGATTTTCTGGCAACTTTCTGCTTTGAGAAAAGGGAATGGAGATGTCTCTGCTTAATAGTGTTGGTAGCGCTAGACTGTTAAAATCAGTTCAAGCTAAAATGTTCAACTGTATTTAAAATAATGCACAATTGGTCACAGTAATATGAAAGAGACTATGATGTAAAAAAATTACTGGTTTTCTATGAAAACACATGAAACTAAACAAACACACACTCATTTTAAAAATAATATTCAATCTTTAAAATTAAAATGTGGGTCTGCTTTAACTCTTTTAGTTTATCTTTGCAAGGTACAGAAATTAAGTCCTAAGAATCAGTTTCTTGTCTTCATTCTTTCAGTGAGGTGTTGGTAATAACAAATCTCAGTAATCATGATAAATGGGCACTGCTGAAGTAATTTTAACAAGTGGTAATTTTTTAAGAAAAGGTAATTTTTTTCCTCATAGAAGTAACACTCTTGAAGGAGGAAAGAAATAGCTTAATTTTTGAGATAACAAATTACATCTGTTTCAGTGAGCAGAGAACAATCAGCAAGTGCTAATTGCTATTTTAAAATAAAGCTCTTTATACAAAGGGGGGAAAATTCAGAGTTCATCTGGAAGAATTGACTCCTTTCTTTGACTGCTCTAGGGGCAAAAGAACTGAGGCTGTTGTTCCAGGCAGCTTTTCTGTCTAACCTGTAGGATAGGCTCTTCCACGCAGGATTATTTTATTGTCAGATAAATTGTATTTTATAGAATTGAAGGACTTTCACAAACTTACCAATTTGGTCTGGACTGGAGCAGGCAACTGTGATGCCACCCAGCCTGGACACAGCATTTGTGATTCAGAAGGCAAAAGAATCCTTGTCTTTCACACATGCTGCAGTAGTAACTAAGTTTGTTTCCAGACAAGGATGAGATCTTGATTAAAACGGCAGGATCACTTGAGTCAATCCCATTGCCTAGGAATATCTTCTTTATGAAAAAATAATCAGCTGTCATTTCAGCAGCTAGAGAAAGCTGTAATATATACTGCACAGGGCTCAAATACAGTAGTTGTTCGTAAGAGAGAAAGGAATGTTGCAGCTCACAATAGTTTCCAAGGTTACTCAGGAGGCCCTGCTATACTGCATCTCCTTTCACCTTTCCATGTCCCCAGAGTTCTCGTAATGGAGAAGCTCTGTTAAAGATAGTATCAAGCTTCAAACATCACTCCTCACTTGGATGGGCAACATCTTCTCAGCTCAGGAGAATATCTGAACATTCAAGACAGACAAGATATGTTCTCCACAGCATACTTTGTTCTTTAATATTTCCCCCCTCTCTTCTAAATCTATTTTTCAAAAGTTGAAGGGCCTTTTTCCGTTTTCCTCTTATCATCTCTAGTGGTTGGATTTTTCTCAACAAACAGAAAACAGATGATCAAACATTAAAATGCCAGTTTGGAGCAAAACAGGGTTTTTTCTGCTAACATTCTGCAGTATTTTCAGTTGGAGGCCTGTTTAAATTTGGAGCAACTAAAGGACCCAAATGAGAAAATAGCCTTTCATGAGCCCTCAATAGGCAGAATAAAGAAGCTATTGAATGGGCACTGATAAAGGCAGATATGACTCCTACTTCTAAGACTGGAGAGGTATTTATATTTGGAGGGCTTTTTTTTCCTATAGACTATTTCTATCGTAATCTAACAGACCTTTCCTTTAAATAGTATCAGTATGTATGACAATTTATCAAGAAAAAAGATTCCCTTCTCAAGTTTCCCTGTGTTCTATGTAGTGGCAATTCTCTAAATCACTCTTATAAGTACTGAAGTGAGTACTTATCATTGCCTCAAAGAAAAGGTAGGATCAAAGAAAAGAATTTTAAAAAACCCTTCAAGCTACAAATTCACTGTACCACCACAATCAATAGGCAAATATACTGTAAGTCCGTGTGAGAACAGTCAGTTCAGAGCATAAGACATCCATTAGTTTCTGAGGAAAGTTGAAAGCATCAGAGTTAAAAAAAATACAGTAATATTATGATTAAGACACACCTCACCTTCAAAGACAGTCACAACATTTTGGGGATTAATATACAAGTCATTCTTATTTATGTACTTTTAAAGTCACCAAAGTACTTGCTAAATGAAAACTTTTCATTACCATTTCTCTTTTCTTAAGGATTTGACTGAAAAAAAACCAAACAAAACACAAAAAAAGAGGTGCTCTCAGATGAAGCAGACCTCAGAATTTGTTCAAAGAGCATTTTCTACTAGATAGGAAAAATTTTTGGCCTGTTACCCCACTACAGGTTTCTCTGATAATATGCAGTTGTTCTGGTGAAATAGAAAATTAATATGGCTGTAAAGTCCACTATCCTTTACCTTTTTGTACTGCATAATTTCCCACACAAACACCTCACATACCAGAGTGCTGAAATTTTCAGGATGGTCTCATTATAAAAACAATTTTAAAGTTTTTGGCCAGGCCAGTCAGCTATCAAAATTACGTGAATGCAGGCACATGCAAATATCTATTGATAGGTCAAGATTAATTTGCTATGCTGCTTTAATGAAAGATCTGCCTCCAAAAACAATGCCATTTAAAATACATACACTAAAAATGCTACCACTTCAGTAAAACATGCAAAAATTTAAACTTTTAATTAAGTCTTATCTTCCCCACAATGTAGAGAAGCCATTGAAATGAGGTAAGCATGAACAAAATGGTAACTCAATTTTAAATAGTCTGATGGGAAATGTTGCCTAACTTCATGTGTTCAACTGTTACCCTCTAGCCTTCCTGCTTCACAATTTAACTTCTTTCCAAAGAAGCCACTATCCTCTACAAAATCATAACTTTTAAGTTTTTGAACACAGAGCCCAGCAGCATCTGTCTCTACAGTCAAACAAGGAAAACAAACCCTCCCACATACTGCAGCCACAACCATTCAGACTTTTCCAGCTACTGCAAGACACACTAACTCCTTTACACCACTTCTGTCCTCTCCCTTTTAATAAGATTAGTTTAGAGAAAAGATGTCATCACTCCAGGACAGTTATTTCTTTAAATGAGCTTTATTTGATACTTCAGTTTATAAAAATAAGAAAAGAAAACAGAGGTGTTAAGAGACTTTGAGTTAACTTGATAGTGTTCAGGGTGTCACAGATGCTGTGAGAACGTATACTGCAGATGCCACAGCAGGCTGAGAAGAAACACACAGGAAACCCTGTTGTAGACAAGTGTGGTGGGGTAGTGTTTTGCTTTTGGTTTTTTTGCTATTTTTTTTTAACAAAGAGAAATAAAGTTCAAGAGTGGGTGGAAGTCCTGCAGTGAATTGTCTCATGACTGAACAAATGCAGATCTTAGTACGTTTTTTCATCCGGCAGTCTTGTCAAAGATATTCAACATGTTTAGTCACATGTCAATGTTTACAGAGAAGGGAGCAGCACAACCAAATAAACTGAACATGTTCATAGTATGAAAAAAAAATACACTGAAAACAATTGGATGAGGCAAGCCAATTATCACAGAATCACAGAATGACAGTATATGCCGAGTTGGAAGGGACTCACAAGGATCACTGAGACCAGCTCCTGGCTCTGTACAGGATCATCCCCAAGAGCTTATGCTACGTACCTGAGAGTATTGTTCACACACTTCCTGAACTCTGTCAGGCTTAGTGCTGTGATCACTTTCCCAGGGAGCCTGTTCCAGTGCCCAACCACCCTCTGGGTGAAGAACCTTTTCCTAATATCCAGCCTAAGCCTCCCTTGACACAGCATCAGGCGATTCCCTCAAGTTCCAGATGCAACATTTGAAAAGTTGAGAAACCATGCAAAATTGTATACGTATTATTTTCCAGGCTATGCACAAGGTTTAAGCCAGAGCTGCTTGGTAGTTGGGAGTGAATTTTTTGAAGAATAAGTCAATTGTACCCAGAGAGTAAGCAAGAGGCATGGTGGCAGTTTCTTATGCTGACTCTATTTTCAACTTTTTACAGAAGAAACTTGTTTTGTTAAGCACCTCAGCTGTGGAAAAGAGGGATTTGAATGAAACATAATCAGATCTTTGGCCTCAGTCCTATGCGGAAACCTCTGGGCACGGATAAATCTCACTGAAGTCAGAGAATATGTCAAGCACTTTGCAGTGCCTGCTTGCACAAAATCACACGAGCAGTCCCGCTCTGTGGGTACAAGCACTCTAGTCTGGGAGGTGAATGGTGTCACCTACAGCAGAACTGCATCATTTTCAGTTTCTAGTAAAGGGCAAAAATGTGGGATTTATCTATTACATGGACTCTGTCACAGCAGGAAAAAAAAAATTTAAAAGTCAACCTCTTCACAAAAGAATTACACTGTTGAAGTAGTTTCCCACTGTCTTTTCCTTGAAAGTAATATTACATTCTGTTGCAGGCCACCTTTAGCATCATACAAGTTCTGAATGAGTGATATGAAGTACATAATTATCTACAAGGTCTGGAAATCTGCATATTATCCCCACTAAACAGGGGTCTGTGTACTTCACTGGTTTAATCTTGCTGCCCACTGACATCTGTAGAAATGGGAACAATTTAGCAGTTTGACTAAATATGTAGTAATTCACAAGTCACCAGAAATGTTCAAATGTGTTTGCCTGTTAATGTGGGGTTTATTATTTGAGCTACAAAAATGAGATACACTAGAGAACCAAAGGATTACCTATTTACAGTTAAAAAAAAATAAAAAAATCATCTGTTCGGAAGACTTATTCTTTTATGTGTCATCTTCTCTTGGACTTATAGAACTTATTTCTTAAATGCTAGTGATCCAAAATCAAGACTGTGCTGCAGGATTTTTTATAAGCATAGTGCTAGAAAAATGATTTCATTTTTTTTGCACATAATATATAGCGGACACTTACCTACAAGTTTAGAGAAAATTATAAATACATGATGTTTTGATGTAATCAAGTGCTGAAGATTTCTTTCTAATTCTGAATTCTAGTATTTTCAGTATTCCCTGGGACAAAGTTAAAAACACTTAAAGGATAGGGAAAGGTTTTTCTCATTGAAATGGAGACAGCCTCTGGGTGAAAACCATTCAGCAGAATTTAACAGTCAGTGAAAGAGACAGTATATTTTTGATTTAGGCTCCTCTAAGTGGGACCAATTAGGCCTAAACTAACATTTTACTTAGCAATGACTCACCTTGCCCCAGGGTGAACTGCAGTAGGAGAAGGCCACATACTCTGAAAGCTGTCTTTGGGTTGCTATGTCAGAGCTCATCAGTCATTTACCTGAAAGCAGAGAACGTGGCCCAGCACTGCCTCTTCCCTAATCCTGTTGAGCTGCCTTTTGTTTGACCCTTGAGCTGAGGTCACATCCTATGACTCTTTCCTATGGTCACTGTACTTTGTGAAGTACAACACAGGGCAAGGAGCTGCCCTGGCTTTTACCCTTTCCACTCACCTTGTCAGTGAGTAGGTATCATCTACCCCATGAAGAGCATCACAGCAAAAAGTTTGTTTTTCAATGCAAAATCTTCAGTTACCTACATTATCATGGGTTAATTAAGGTCACAGAGCAACAAGACGTGAACACTATGAACAAATGAACATTGTTCAAAGCTTCATTATTATGCAGTGAGTTGCACAGCACAGTTTTCTGATGATTCATTTTATGAAGAGGTTGTGTCAGCTCTTCCTCTCCTGGTAACAACCCTCAGCTTGTCACCTCTAGTGTCAGACTCAGAAATAACTATAAGTTTTCACTTAAACCTACAGAAACATCCTAGATGCATCAGAAATACTCTAAATGCAATGTTCCTTCTCTACTAGCAATGCGAACAAATGACTTTTGTCTCAGTCATGTCTCTTCTGTTTTCTTTTTTTCCATAATGGCATTAGACTCAGTAACAAAGTCAAAGGTAATGTAAAACACTCATCATCAGCCAATAAAGACTTTGCTAGTTTAGTTAAAAGTTTGGTTAGTGAAATGCATTGATTGAATGGGATTCATAGCCATATTTTGAAGCAAACAGAATGAGTCTGGTGGACTCAAAGCAGGACAGATAAAAATTTTTGCTATCTTATCCTGACATAATGTGGCAACAAAAAGCATTATCATGAGTCACTTTGCATACATCACTTCAGTGTCCAGCATTGCAGCAAAAAGATGGAGCACTATTTCTCAGTAACAAGATCCCTTCACGTCTTCATCATTATACATTACCAGGACCCAGCAAATTATTTGCAAGCAAGCTGTCAAGTGAATTTAGTCTTTTTTTCTGGCCTGCTTCCTCCAAAGATACTCACTGTTCAAACATATTTGTTTTTTTTCCCACAGCCAGCCTGCAAAAGGCAACCTAACAGCTCCCATGTAACTCAGCTGGCTCCAGATGGTCAGGAGACCACGCCATCTTTTCTGGCCATTCTCCAAAGTAATTAACTGCCAAGCATCAGCTGCTGTTCTGCATTAACAAGGGGAGCAAGAGCACATGAGAGATCGACACTTCATATGCAAAGTCAAATTTCTTTTCACTCTGGAATGAATCCCTACTTACTAAAGGAAAGAGTTTATAACAGTAAGTTATCTCTATTGCTTTTACTATGTAAGAGGTGTTTTCAGCATACAAAAAAGCCAGGTCCTTGGAGAGGACAGCTCAGACGAACAACTTTGTCCTCCTTACAAGCACAGAAAGATCTGTTTTCTCTACGTGCTATGTCTAAACAGAGAATGCAATTTTTTTAGGGCCCCAGCCAACCACACAAAACTGCATCATACTATTAAATGCAAAGGGGTTCATCATAACAGTACTGTCAGACTAAAGGGTTTGTATGAAAGGTTAACAAACACATTTTTCAATGGAAAAGTTAAGTTGTTTCAGTCTGTACAGGTAAGGGTTTGTATGAAAGGTTAAAAAACACATTTTTCGATGGAAAAGTTGTTTCAGTCTGTACAGGTGAGGGTTCATACACACGTATTCTCTTGATATTATATGGCATGAAATGGAAGAGATGTCTTAAAGGTTCCTGTTCCCTTATGACAACATTAACCAAAACCTTGGATTCTATCACAGCCAAACAAATTAAGACTATCTGGGTACATCAGCCCCTGTTAAAAGGTGACAATGACACTCCACTCAGGAGATCCCACAGAAGATCATCTTTCATAGAATCATAGAATGGTTTGCATTGGAAGGAACATTTTCAGGTCACCTATCCATCCCCTTTGCAATAAACAAGGACATCTTCAGCTAGATGCTGTCGGTCAGAGCTTTGTCCAACTCAACCTTGAACCTTTCCAGGGATGGGGCATTCACCACCTCTCTGGGCAAGAGAAGATTGCAGAAGAGCACCAGAGAAGGTACAGATATAGAAATGGCTTTCCAGGCTGTGTGTGTACGCCAGTATTGCATCCAGCTAGCACTTGGAATCCTGGAGTGACTTCCTAGGTGATTTCAGACAAAGGCGTGGGTCTGGAACAGAGAATAAAAATGACACCGACTTCCAAATATCTCCCATCTCCCTAGCTACAGCCAGTTCCCCTATCCTTTGTTTAAAGACCCTTATTTTAGACAAACAAAAGGTTCCAGATACATTTGTTGTGTATAGTTGTTTATAGTTGTTTATAGTTCAGTAGCATCCTCGTTAATATAATTGTTGGCAACTGATTATTAGAGGTAAAATAATTAATTAATATAGCTATTTAACATGTCCGGCTTTTTGCCCTGGCACTTACGTTCAAAGTTTGCTCTCAGGCTAACTGGGAAAATCCCATGGATTGATAAGATTCTTTTGACTTTATAATCTAGTTAATTATGACAGTTCTTAGTTTGCACTTTGCTAATATGAAATATTCTCCTTTTTTCTCTTTTTTTTTTTTACAATTTTGTGCAATTTCCTTAGTTAAGCTTGTTAGAAACACTTAGTGAGATTCAATCTGAATTTAAATAATGAATCATGCTTCCTGACTTTTTTCCTGTAATAATTACTTCTTTTCAGATCATTCATGTCAGTAATCCTAGTAAAACAAATTTATCCCTGCAAGCCTGCAAGTCAATGCATCTACCTCCATTCTGACTTTAGATTCTTTGCATTCTTTGGTCTTCTAAACAGAAGCTGAGTTTTACTACACATTGATATGAACACCTCTTACACGCCCTGCTGTGCATAACCAGGTGTTATTCATATAAAGTTAGCAAAACTTGTCACCTAAGCCTTATAATTGAATTCTCTTTATCTGGTGTTCCTTGCATTTGTTTCACATTGCCATTTTTTTTTTCCGAGGGGTTGAGGGAAGAAGATCTGTCTCTTATTACTTGCCCAACAAAGAAGAATTTTACCAAGGCTATTCATCCAAAATCGAAAGTTGAGTGATGGCTGTGAGTTAGACAGCTTCATGGATTCTGGCCTTTCACCTCTGACAGTGGTAAAAATGTAAAGCCTTTGTTGATCCATATTACAGGTACGGGAAGGCAGCTGTGAACACTGGTCTATAAAACTAGTTTCCTAATGACTTAAATAGGTGAATTGGAAATCCTTATGCTAAATTTCTGTTAGTGTGCATGATGTATACAAGACTACAAGCATGAGTAGTCATGATTCTTCATGTTGGTACATCATTCAGCATTTCCCTAAAAACACTAACCAGCTATCAAGGAGATATGTCAGATATCAGGGTTTGCCTAATTAATAAAAAATAAAATAGTAGATTATGTTGTAGGGAGGTAAAAAAAAAAAAGTGAGTTTTACTCTAAGGCCAAAGAATGACAGCATCCTCAAAGACTAATCTTAATTCAGTGCTGAAGGGTTTGTTAGAGAGAAATATAATTAGCGAATGCTTTAATGCACTATAAAAGATTCAGCCTTCTTTACATTTAGGAAGTAGTTTTTCTTCACATTTACAATGTATGCTATGACTGGACAAGTTCTGAATAGTTCAATAGGACTAATGGATCTACACAGACCCTTTCCACACAATTACTGCAAACCCTGCTCCTCTTTGTATACTCTCCTTGTAACTATATCCTTTCTGACATCTATGAAGGGACATAAGTTGATCCACATGAGCAAGATAATACTTTCTGATGTCATCAACCTAACTCCCATGTTTCATTAACATTCAGGAATGATTTGCAAATTAATTGTGTTTGGAAACTTTCTAATACAGAGGAGTGTTTTTGAGCGTACATGTCAAATTAATCCCTATTAGTGCACCTAATAGAGGCAATAATTTTTCTGGAAATGGCCAGGAAATTGAACCTAGCCTCAAATTCCAATTGCTTCTATCAATGATGTTAGTTTCTGGTGTAAAACTTGAAAATAATTCAATTACAATTCTTCAGGAAATGACACCGCATTATTTGGCTTCCTGCATATGGGTGAAGATGTCTGTGCGCATGCCTGGGGGTGGGGGGGTTGTGTGGGTGTACAAACTAGAAAGCTAAAGCAAACATTTCAGAGGAACAGCAGACAGTGTAAAGAAAAGCAGCGTATTTCTTTTCAGAATTATACAGATTAGGCACATTAAAATCAAATAATGACACTGCAAGAAGAAAGGTTTGCTCATTGTTGCTGAACGCTTTCTATATACATTCCTGTGGTGCTAAGGGACTGCTGGTCAAGTTGAGAAAGGTGAAATGTCTGTTTCAAATTCATATCCACTGCCTTGCACTGACAAAAGTAAATCTGTTTCCACAGGACAGTCTTTATTAATGCTTTCAATCTTTTCAAATGTTTGTGTAGAGCTTCTTAAAGTATCTACGCTAATTTGCTTCACATTGCTCACAGGAACAGCAGTCTCAAAATAATTCATCAATAGGAAGGAAAGAAGCCTAAACTGCAACCTCAGATTCCGTTCAGCTTGGACATTCGACATCATCCTTGCTGTGCAAACTCACTGAAGGCCTTTTCTTTTCCCCAGTGTGACATCATAAAACAAGACATAGTCCTGGAATTACTGAGGTCTAAATCTCTGTGAAGGCTAAAGAATTAGCTCTACTGTTACAGAGATATTATTTTACAGTCTGTGATCAAACATGTGCATGCAAATAGCAAAGGGGAAGAAAAATAATAATCAAGACTCCCACCTCCTCACCTCACCATTTTCTTCAAGTAGTAACAGATACATGTCTTGGTTTGAGACAATTTGGAGGGGCAAAGACCTCAGACAGAAGTGTCCTCCCTTGGATTCAATACCCCTGGTTTCTCCAATACAGAGAGAAAGAACAAATGTAAGTGAAAAAATAAGTCTTTACCAAGAAGAATGCTAATACTGATAAAACTGAGTTAAACTAACTGAGGAGGAGAAACTTCCCAAGCTCCGCCCATCAGACCAAATCAAGATGGCAGCCAGCATCCTCCCCCTGGAAAAAACATGCACGTAGCCATAGGACAGAGATAAGATGTCTGCCCTTCCACATGGTTTGCCTGACCCACACCTGGAAAACCTGGCAGGAGCAGCTGGAGGGTCAGCTCTGGAGTGAGGCTGTGGTGCCAGTACAGGCAGTCAGAGTGGGGCTGCAGACCTCCCAGGTGACTGGAAGGACCTGCAAGACATCCATTGCATCAGTGACAAGACTTGGTCGTTGCAATTTGAAGTTGCAATATTAATTGGTTAAAGTGCTGGTTGCAGTCCGGATCTGTCCAGGTGGTGGTAGAAGCCCCAGACAGCAAAGAAGACCCAATGAGGGAAAAACCCCCAGTGCTGAGTGATGTCCAAGCATAGCCTTTTATTTGGCTTGGGCTAGGTAAGAACACCCCTGGTACCTCTGCTGGAGGAGGGGGTTCTACACTGGATGATGTAATACTGGATCTTCTAAGATGTTATGGCTGCCTGTTATGTCAGCACAGGTGGATTCATTATAGTCCATCAGCAAAGATCAGTATCTTCGGGCTATGTGTGAATTGTTCCAGTGCTTCCCCAGAGGGGAGTTATCACAGCTGAGTCATTTGTGTAAGGATAAAGAAACAACACCCAGCCTGTAGCCTGAGGTGGCAGGTGTGCGTGCCCTTAGCACTTGGGTGGCTACTTTGCACATCATCAGCTTGCA
The DNA here is from genome assembly GCA_036023395.1 of Myiotriccus ornatus. Classification (NCBI taxonomy): domain Eukaryota; kingdom Metazoa; phylum Chordata; class Aves; order Passeriformes; family Tyrannidae; genus Myiotriccus; species Myiotriccus ornatus. Next base: position 7,460 of record JAYRBT010024627.1, on the reverse strand, counting down.
CCTGGATTGTCTGAGTCACAAGTATTCCAGTATTTTCCACTTGTGGATACATTCTTCTCCTTGGATAATATCATCCTTATCCTGTCTCAAGTTCCCCATCACAGTCCAAATAAGTAAGTGTATTTGGGGAAAAGAAAAAAAAAAAGGGTGGAAACCAGAATTTTTGGTGTAACCCAGGACAACTACTTTGTGATCCCAGACAAGAGGATCAGAAATCAGCCTAGAGGACAGCAAAAAGGTGAAGAAGAATCACCAACAATCAATTTCTACTTCATTAAATTCATTTTTGATAAATGCCTGACTTTGCTACTCCCTTAGATCATCTCCTGAATAAGTCAGAAACTGTCAGACAATGCAATAAACCAGGAGTTCTCTGCTTGTGTCATGACCCACCCCAGGAGGCAGGGCAACTGCCAGTCTTCTTAATAGATCCCTTGGGGCAGATTAGAGAGAAATGACACTGAATGATTTGTGTCTGTATGCATATATATATATGGCAGGTTTATTTCAGAACAATTTGGTTCCAACAGGAAGGAGGTAGGTAGCCATTTTGATTATTACCTACAGAAATGTAACAACATAAAAGTATAAATATATCACTTAAGAAAATACATAAGAAAAAGAAAGAAAGAGAAAGAAAGGTTATGTATGTCAGGGAGGAAAGCTATCATCACCTGTGGAACCAGTGACTTGAGTTGATTGTTGCAGTTTAGATGTCCACTGTTCGAAGTGATGGTCACAGTCTTGATCTCTTGCAGGTGCGGGAAGCCTGCTAAACAAAAAGTTCAGTGGGTTAATATACATTCAGGTAGAAAAGGGGGGAATTTCACACTGTCTGATGTACCACTGTGGGTTATGTGCAGTCCTCTGGAGGAAGGTCCCAGAAATGGGGACACTTTGGTTGTCATTGGTGGTCACAGATGCCATCTGTCCTATAACTTGGGGTGAACTTTGTTTGGCCTTGTTTGACAGATGCATATGAGCAGTCACTTCCCTTCATACAGTTTGCCATTTGGCATAAATTTTTGTCCAGATGCATTAAACAGAATGTACTAATCAGATCTTGCCTCTGCCATGCCTGAAATTAGTGCTATCCTATTGCAAATTTCTCCCTTCCGTGCTTATCTGAAGTTCCCACTGTGGGGGCTTATCTTATCTGCGGCCTTGACAGTGTTTGAGACAGGCAACTATGTTCTTTAAGTCCTTACAACTTCTTGCACCGCAGGCTAACAGGTTTACTTGTTCACAGGCGCTTAACCTACATTAAAAAAGGCAAAGTATTCATTTCTGATGTGAAAGGTGGTTTTGGTATATTTTTTTATGTGTCCCTACACTCCTTTCCCTTCTCTCCTGCCCAAATCTCAAGCATCTATTTAGAATTAAGTATCCAGATTTTCTTGTTGATAGCACCAGTGCAACATTGCTGACTTCAGAAAAAACTGTGTTTCTTCTAGAACCTTATCACCAGCAGTGGTATGACCCCAGACTTCTGAATCTGGCCCTTATAATATGAGGACCTTTCTCTGACAAAAACTTTTCTATTAGCAAAGATTTTATACAATGCACCTCTAGGTCATCTCCAGGACATAGCAGCAGGAAAAATACAAACAAGAAAAAATATACCTAATGAGAAAAATGAGAACTTTTCTAAGTTTCATCTGAGCTGAAATTCTGTAAGCATTAGATAGATAGATAGATAGATAGATAGATAGATAGATAGATAGATAGGTAGATAGACTTTGCAGTCTCCTTAAACCTTGTATCTACCATCTTCACTAATACGACAGAGAGTAAAAGAGAAGAGAATCTCATTCCTGACAAGACATAGCTCTTTTATTTTCTTTCAGTACTTTCTACAATTTTAGTTATCAAAGCAGAATAGAAGCATTTAGAGGAGGTAAGAAATGTGGGGGACACCTAAATTTCACAAGAGAAAGAGCAAATATGCCTTTAAAAAGTACCTGAAGGGAAAGCAAGAAAAGAGTTTATGATTGTAAGAAATGATTGTAAACTGATCTTGAAATCTTAGGATGTTGACAAAGTCTGTAATTAGACACACACGTGGTGATGATAATGACCCATGCCTTGGACAAAGTCCTCAGAGCAAGACCTGAAACAAATTAACTTCCTTGTCAAAAGCAGTTGCTCACAAACTGAATTAGATGAAGAATCAAAGTACAGTGCTCAGAAAATCCAAGGCAGAAGGTCATGAAAACTGCAATACTGGCATTACATTTGCTGTGTCATCCAAGGCTTAATAATGACGGACACCCTCAGGTGATGCAGGGAGAGAAGAAGTTTGTCATCCTTCAGGATTTCGCAAAAACTAGTTCTGTAAAGTAAAAGTATTTCACAAGTGGCATTACTGTCTCAAACAAACTCTTTGTAGGAGTATCACTTTAATTTGGACAATAGCAACCAATCCAGGTGTGATAAAACAATCCTAGTAGTTCACACACACACACATAAATGTTGCAAGGAAAATGCATTGGGAAGGAGAGCTTTCATAACCAACTTTTTCCCATTAAAAGCATTCTTAAACAGACTGGGCAGAAACCAAAAAAACAAAACAGAAAAAAAAAAAAAGATTGTAACATCTATGTCAGGTTAGCACTAATTTTTACAACTGCTTGCAGGATTGCAGCTTTTATAACCAGTTTCACTATCACTGGCATTCAAAATGGGAAGAATCACCATTTGTTCTTTTGCTTCTTCCAGTCAATTATTTATATGGGCTTCACAAGACTGGTCTAAACTGGGTGGTGAAGCTTATTAAAATATAAGAACAGCTCAGTATTATGCAAAAAAACCCAGTGCAGACCAGGTCCACTGTCTTGTCTCCTACAGCAGCCATAAACAGGGTAAGAAGCTCAGATCATTGTCATTTACCCCTGGCTATTCTATCTTATTTCCAGCTCAGATGGCATAGTTTATCTGAAGTGAACTGCTTTTTCAGCAAGCCCCTCCAGGTTTCCCTCCTGAAGATCCCATTCAGTCGCTCCTTGAATGAAGGTGAATTTCTTGTGCTTGTAGTGGCCTTGAGCAGCAGCTCCAAACTCCCATGTGATAAATAGAAATGGAGGTGCTAATTTATTTTTACTGATACTCAGTCTTACACTGGAAGAGTTCTACCTACTTTCCTCATGTCACTTGTGAGCACTCATGTCGGTGTAAGTGACCCAAACTTGGTTGTAGACAGTAACACATCTGAGGTATCCAGAATGTTGCAATTTTTCATGGTTTTTACACCAGTGAAAATACATCCACTACCCTGTCCATAGAAATATTACATCTTGACACTTTGTAAGTCAATAGACATGAAGATTTAGTATGGAGCTACCTCTGCTGGAAGGACACTGTGTTTTGTACAGATCACAAGGGTAAGACTTTATCCTGCTGCCTATCATTTTAATAGTCTTGATTTTAGTCCATCATGGATAGGTTTAGATTGAATCACTAAAGAGAAACAGCTTATCTCAGTGGTAGCTTTGGGCACGGGAGATTTAATTTAGTTTCCTGTCTTATTGCATCCCCTTGATAAAACCGCTTCATCTTCTGTGCCGCAGCTCCCTGTCTATAGAAGGATGAATGTCTCTGCCAGCTTTACTCTCTCAAACTGAAATAATATCTCAACAATTTGAAAAAATCTCAACAATAATATTAATAAATAATAAAGGGGATTATTGATGAATTGATATTTTGGGTCTTTTGGTTTTGTTTGTTTGGGGGGTTTTGGTTGGTTGTTTGTTTTTTGTTCCGGAGGGGCGGTTGAGTACTTACTCCTTCAAAAAAAATTTGAAAGACAGAAGCATAACCTGTCTCAAGATCTCTTAAAAGCAGATTGGAAATATCAAAATAGATCTTGAGGCGAATTCAGCCTAGCGTCTTGCATGGCCCTTTCACCTCTCCACTGCTAAGCTCTTTCTTCCTGAGTAACTTTTATCTCCCTGTGGGATAAATGGACAAGACAGGCCCCTTACTTAGACATTTCCATGGTCTGCTGTGGATGCTCAGTTGAGCAAATAACATCCCTATTGCTCTAAACAAGACACCTGAAAGCTAATACATTAAAATCAGACTATATGAATGCCCTTATAAAATAAAGCAGTCCAAAGCAACGTAAAGCTTCAAAAGACAACTCCAGAAGCCTTAGCCCACAGCATCTATCCTACCTCAACCAAATGGCAATGCAATACTATAGCAGCCTTGTGCAACAAAACAGTTTCCTTTCTGCAGAAAGTAAGTCATAAACTGCAGTAGAGACATAGTCTGAAATACAGGTTACTATATCAAACCAATATTTAAGTAGTAGATTGGCATTTTTTCTGCAGCTGGCACTTCCAGGCTTTACTGGATATCCACTTCAGATGTCCACTAAAGAGAGAAATCATGCTGACAAACAGACAAATTTAGAGCTGGCCAGCAGTTCCCATGTAAGTTCAACATAAGTGACAGCTCCTTACTGAGAAACACTGTACATCAGATTATCACAAAGACATAATTTTTAATGGTTTATGTTAACCTTGTTCTGACTTTTAAAATCCACTTCCTCACATTACTTCCCTGCTTTTCCACACAGGTATTTACATTACTGCTGCTTACTTCCTACACTTATACTTCATTTTAAAAAGTTCACGCCACCAACAATGTTACAAATAAATCTTTCCATTCTCAGCAACTGGGTGTTATCATTGAATAGATGCGAATTTATTTCTTCCTAAAACTTCCTGTCAAAAAAAAACCCACAACCCCAAGAAATTAAGCATTTAAAGGGGTTAAAAGAATCCAAGCATCACAGAACAATCAAATTCTGGGATTTTACTGAGCAGTTAATTTCAAATGCCTTTTATGTGTGACTTAAGAAGATAATAAGAATTTAATCTCTAGGCATTCACTTAACTGTTGATTACCCCTGTGAAACCTCTGGAGTTAATCAGGGGATATTTGATTAAAGAAGACAGTCAAAGTATGACACATAACTATTTTCTGCCATCACAAACAAACACAAATAATTTAAATAGTTTTCTTAACCTGTCATTATTGAACAAAATTGGGTTTCACTGGGGTTGATTTACCACGGTATGATGATCTAAATCAAGTCTGCAAAATGACTTTCACTCCACTCCTTTGAATGCAGATACATTCTCCAGGAGAATGCATATTCTCAAGCACAGTCCAGAAGAAAAAAGGAATATCCTCAGCAATGAATACCTTTTGCATCACAGTAACTCATACTGTAGTAGAAATAGAGTCCAGCTGTGTCAGTGCTGTAACTCCTTACACTACATTATGATAGTCTGATGTACAGGTGAAGGTATTAGCTGGGAAGTCTCCAACAGAGACAAAGAAAAATCATGCATCTTACAGGGCAATATTCTGATGTAGACATGTATTGCAAAAGAAAGAAAGAAAGAAAAACTTCCAACATACTTTACAAGTTTTATTGCGAGTGAACGCTAGAGGGAGCCAGTATTTAAAACAGATTCTAGTTCCAAAGGTGACTTGCCCATAGGAGAAGGGAAAAGTATATGCTCTCCCTCTTGCCAGCCTGAAAGAACACATTTTGTAACTTATGCCTGTTACCCGATGTGATGTTCAGTCTCCAGCTTATAAATTAAGTTATACAGATGTAGTTTGAGTCCACTTACCTTGTTCCTGAGTTACAGGCACTCGCTAAACTGTATAGTTTGTAAGGCTGTTTAAAAAAAATCCAACTATAACATTTTTTATTTCCATCATTTGTGATTTTTAGAGTGAAAACAGAGAGATAATGTTGTAATTAAAACATATTTCAGGCGGAAAAATTAGTTTTTCTTAGTTGAACTCCAATATTAATTTGCTTGCTTTTTACACACAGGTCTATCTTTGGCACAAATGAGTTTGATATAAGCTTCTAAGCTTAAGTAGTAACCAAATTATGCAGATAAACACACAAATTCTTGTAAATAATAAGTATAATTTAAAATTGCTCTTTCCAAATATTATTTTTAAAAGTATTTGTGCAATTGATGGAGCAGAAATTCACAGGACTTAGCTCGTGCATACGATCTAATCCAGGTGCCAAATTCTCAGATTTTACATGATAAGGATTTAGATACCTAACTAGTTTTATAGGTTTTGTTCTTCTTCATTTAAAACCAGTTCACACGAGATCCAACTATTTTTCTTGCCCACCTGGCATGCATCTCTGCAGAGTGACTGAAAAATCTTCACATCTGAAATATTATGCAAAGGATCAGTGTCATATAGCCTGATTAAAACACACTAAAACTGTGGATTCAGCAAACATCCTGATCACAGTACATTTGAGTCTCTTAGACCTTCAGTTCTTTCTTTTCTGTGTCAGGTGAACCCTTCTTCTAGAAATCCAGCCTGCTACTGGTAGTATATGAGACATGGATCTTTTCTGAGTTCTATCAGCAAAACGGCATACAGAAATAGCACAAGTGCCTGACTGCTCTATCACTCCTACCCACATTTAGTGCTATTAGCCTTTGGCTTTAATGAGCCATTCAAGCAAAACATACCTAAAGTCAAGAGGGATTGCAAAGTGTCCTAGTTCTGGCCCAGATCAGCAGGAAGGGGCACAGTCAACACATTTTGTTATTTGATACCACCTTATGTCATTGCCAGGGGATGGGGAAAAACATGGCTGTGGTCACCCTGGGTCAGACTCAGGAGGGAGCATTTTTTTTGCATGTGAATCATTCTGTCTTTTTATATACTTTTGTTATTAATACTGTTGCTGTTACTGTTCATTTTCTTATCTCATTGCTGTTTCAAGTACATGTTCTTATCTCAACCTGTGATCTTTGCCTCTAATTCTCCTCACCCATGGGAGGAGTGTAAGGGAAGGGGAGGGGGAGTGAGCAAGCAAGAGGCAATATGGTTTGAAGTCTAGATGGCAGAACTAAATCGGGAAGTACCATTCCTAAACCTTGACACAAAGATAACAAATTAAGATAATAAGACAGATGAGGGGAATGAGGGGAAGGATTTACACTGTTCCAGTAGAGCAAAAGTGTCTGGCTGATGTCTTGCAAAGACATCCCAAGAAATTATTTAGTGCCAAGAATAATGCTGCCACAGAACAATGAAGGAGTTTGCTGGCAGAAATGCTAAAAGACTGACATCAGTCAAAGTTAACTGCAGCATCTTTGCTCATGCTTCATACCCTGGAGGGCTGCCAAGGTGTGTCTCAGGTGTAACGGATAATGAGGCCATGATGACTGATGTAACACTTTGTCGGGGTTTGACTCGGCCACTGCCTCTCTGGGCAGTCTCTGCCTGCATTCTCCACCAAAAAATGTCGTGGTTTTGCCCTGGGTCAATTTGCTTACACACCCCCCAGACAATTACTATTAGTTGAGAGAAGGTTTATGTAGACAAAAGAGATTGGATTTGGGAAAATAACATGAACATTTATTACTAGCAAAATAAAAACTACTTAAGAACTATAA
>JAYRBT010024626.1:21655-35742 GCA_036023395.1 Myiotriccus ornatus | reverse complement strand
CCCCCCCCCCCCCCCCCCCCCCCCCCCCCCCCCCCCCCCCCCCCCCCCCCCCCCCCCCACCCCCCCCCCCCCTAAAGGTGTTTCTTCCTCTTCTTGGTCCCTGAGGGCACAAACAACTTGCAGGGATGAATTTCCTCGGCCTACCTGTGGATAATACCAATCTCAGTGGTTCTGAATTTCCTCTGGATTTTCCCACGTGGGTGGGAAGTCTCGTGGCTCCAAATCTGTGGCTCATCCCATCAAAGGGTTCAATCATAACTCCAAGAGGTTCCATTCCCAGCACGGACGGAGCTCAGCACTGAGAGTCCAAATGCAACTGAGATTCTTCAAAACCAAAATATTTTAACTCACCTAGATGTGTTTACTCAGTTTGGGGCATCCCAAGGGAGGAACAACCCTCCCTACAACATCCTGGATATGTGGTTTTTTTTAAGCTGTTCATAAAAAGATCCCAAAAAACTTTGACAAGTCTCCCCTGGATGGATAAATCAAACCCTTGGTTGTTGGAAAAGTGTGGTAATACTGCTCAGGAATGTTTTGACTTCCCTGTCTTGGCCTGGAAAAAGGTGCATGTGTCAAAACAGAACGTTTTCTAAGGAATGCAAAGATCCTGATGAAGCTTTTCTTCGTGGAAGGCTTTTCCAGCTGAATTTTTGCACAGCTGAAGTACAAGATTTCCCCCAAGAACAGACATTTCCTGCCTGTCAGGGATCCCACTCGTTTTCCATGTCAGTCATCCCTGCTCAGGCCCTTCCTCTGCCTAATTCAGACGAATTGCTTGCAACTAAATCTCTCGTGACTTGGGTCAGTATTCGATTGGCCAACTTGTTGCCTGGTTTTTGGTCAATTATTCTGTGTTGCTTTAGGTCAGTTCTCCTGTTTCTCCCGTTTTAGCTTTCCCAGAGCCTTGGTTTAAACTCCATAAGGATGAACATAAAGATCATCTCATTCCACCCCCTGCCATGGGCAGGGACAGCTTCCACTAGTGCAGATTGTCCAGCCTGGCCTTGGACACTTCCAGGGATCCAGGGGCACCCACAGCTTCTCTGGGCAACCTGTGCCAGGGCCTGCCCACCCTCACAGTAAATAGTTTCTTCCTGATATCTGGTTTAAATCTATCCCTTTTCAGGTTGAAGCCATTCCCTGTGTCCTGTCCCTCCATGCCTTGTCCCCAGTCCCTCTCCAGCTCTTTTGGAGCCCCTTTAGGCCCTGGAAGGAGCTCTCAGGTCTATGGTGATTATGATTCTTGTTCTCATCATTATCATTATTACGAATCATCATCATGATATTTCTCCTCATAGAAAGAGCTGACATCTCTCTCAGAAGACGCCCTTTCTCACCCAGGATTAAATTTTCCCTTTAAATCACTTTTCCCCCCTCTTCTATATTTTGCTCAATGCTTTTTGTGCAGATTCTTTGAGCCACCCCCACCAGCACAGATGCAAAGGAATTCAAAAGTCAGCCCAGCAATCCTTAAAATGCCCTTCCCTTTCCCAAATAATGTGTTTAGTCTTAACACAGCACAGAAGACTGACAGCAGATGGGTTTTGGGACGTGAGCTACGAGACCTCCAACCCAATCTGTGATATCCCCTTTGGGATTACCCAGGCTGGGATTACCCAGGCTGGACAAAAACTGGCCTGACATTTGGGCTGAAACTTCCAGCTTGGTTGAAATCACCCTTCCAAACCTATTTCCTGGGAGGGAGATCCACGAAGTGCAAACACCCCCGGGGCTTAGTGGGGCGTGGGAGATGGAAAACACCCCTCCTGCTCCCTGCCCTGTGACAAACGAGCCCATCCCAGCCCTAACGGCCCAGCACCAGCTGAAGGCCGAGTGTGGAGCTCCAATTATGCTGCTGATCTTGGCAGGGCCCCGCTAATTTAACGAGCCTGATTAGACACTAAATAAATATTGGCTTTGCGAGGCGCTCAGCAGTGTTTGGGTTGGAGCGCGAGAGGCTGCAAATGCTGCTGCTCTGGGGGAGCTGGCAGCAGGCACAGACACTCTGAAGGATCCATCCAGGCTGGGGAAGAAAAGGCTGGAGGAGGAGATGCTGGTGGGATGGTGTTTTGCCCTAATGAGGACCCGCTGTCGTGCAGTGACTGAAGAGATCCAGCTCTTCCCGTTGCTGCCTCCATTTACGCGACACTGCAGCTGGAAGTTTAGGAGGAGACAAAATCCTCCAGCAGAGCTGGATAGCAGGTGAAAAGCTATGGGTAGTTTCATAGGGATGCAGGGAATGTCAGGATCCAAGTTACATCACAGAGTGCAGAATTCAAGATACTGTCAGGAATGAGACTGAGGAGATTCATCGGCCGCAGGCACCGTGTGAGCCCCCCCATCCTGCAGATGAGTTCAACTATTTTAGTGCCACAGCCTTTGGTTTTGGTGCACTTTTCAGTGCTGGAGATAAGAATAATCACGCCTGGCTGCATGGGGGAAGTCGTTTTGGAATGTTTGAGGTGCCTCTCAGGGATCTCAGACCGTGGAATCAATGGTTTGGACTGGAAGAGAACTCAAAGATCATCCAGTGCCACCCCCTGCCATGGGCAGGGACACCTTCCACCAGCCCAGGTTGCTCCAACCTGGCCTGGGACACTTCCAGGGATCCAGGGGCAGCCACAGCTTCTCTGGGCAACCTGTGCCAGAGCCTCACCAACCTCATAGTTAATAATTTATCCCTAATATGCTGTTTAAATCTCTTATTTTTTAGTTTGAAGCCATCCCCCCTTATTCTGTCCCTCCACCCCTTGTTCCCAGTCCCTCTCCAGCTCTTTTGGAGCCCCTTTAGGCCCTGGAAGGAGCTCTAAGGTCTATTATAATTATTATTAATCATTATGATGCTATTTCTCCTCATAAAAAGAGCTGACACCTCCCTCAGAAGAAGCCCTTGCTCACCAAGCCTTTACCAGGATTAAATTTTCTCTTTAAATCATTCCCCCCCCCTATTCTATACTTTATTTAACGCTTCTTGTGCAGATCCTTTGAGCCCCCCCTCTCCACCAGTCCAAAATCCCAAGGAATTCCAGAGGAACCACATCCAGCCAGCCCAGCAAAACTTTTAACACACCACCTGCCCAGTGAATTTTAATCCCAGTTACCCACGAGAGGGGCAAAATCAACCCAGCAAACCAAGTGCATCGAACTGGCGGTCGTTTCGTACCTCCCCCAAATTTATGTCCCCGCTGTGGCACTTTATCCCTGCTCCCAGAGCACCCTGGGAGCTCGTCAGCGCTCCATCCTGCCAAATTAAAACCCCAAATCTGCTTAATTAGTGCTGCCTGGGAGCCGTTTCCTGAGGTTTGCCCCTCCGGGATGAAGGAATGAAAGGGGGAGGCTCCTCCCCTCCCTCATCCCATCTCCGAGCCCCTCTGGTTTATGGGCTCTGGCCCCCGAGGAGCAGCCTGAGGAGATGTGTGTGTGTGTGTGATTCCAGCCCCCCCCGGCATCATAAATTCCTGGGGGGAAAGGCATGAGCTAATTGGGGTCACTCGTCGTGTCTCGCCGCCCTCCGAGGAAAACTCGGGGATTTGAAGAGCAAAGCCTTCAGGTTGGGGTGGGGGAGGTTTGGTGTTAAACTGGGGGGAAAAAAAAAAAACCCTGAGGGAGTTTGAAGGGAAAGGTGAAGTGAGAAACTTGGGATTCAGTCTGGAGAAGACCCACAGGGATCTTGTGGCTGATGGTTGCAGATTTACCCCAGCTGGAGTCCCATGTAAATGCTGATGTTCATATCTAAACGATTCCATGTACAGTTGCATTTCCATGCCCACAGCGAAGTTCATTATGCCCTGTTTGTCCCTGTTGACTACACAGAGCTTGAAATGACCACCCTGGAATGGCTGGGGTTGGAAGGGACCTCCAAGATTGTCTCATCCCACCCCTCTGCCACGGGCAGGGACACCTTCCACTATTCCAGGTTGGTCCAAGCCCTGTCCAAGCTGGGAGCAGCAGGGCAGGGCTTTGTGAGGGCTGGACAAGGCAGGAGCTGAGGAGAAGCCCAGCCCAGGTCCCTTCCAACCCAAACCACTCCGGGATTCTCTGATCCTCACCCACACATGAGACATCCTTCAGCGTTGCTTTTTACTTTGATAATCTGATATAAAGTTCTATTTTATCACATTCGGCTTCTTAAAGGTCACGGCTGAGAAAGAAGCTGAGTGGCCACCTTTCATACCTCGAGAGAATGTAGTTCTGTTGACTTTGTAGTTTTGCAAATTGGGGTATTTTCTTGCAACCTGGGCTAGTGGAAAGTGTCCCGTGGCAGGGGGTGGAATGAGATGATCCTGAAGGTCCCTTCCAAAACCATTCCATGATTCTCTGAGAAAAGAGGAATTAAAAATAAGGCTTGAAACCTTCCCTGGAGGAGACCAAGACATGACGGGTCACATAAATCTTTCCTTTATAAATCCTACTTTTATAAATCTTACCTTTATAAATCTTGCTTTTATAAATCTTACCTTTATAAATCTTACCTTTATAAATCTTACCCTTATAAATCTTCCCCTTCAAAAGGCAGGTACAGAGGAGAAGCCATAACACAGGTTGGCCTTTGTGTTACAGAAAAAAACTTTCCACCTCAGAGGAATTTTCATCACCTCCCATCTGCAAAGACCCCCTCTTATAACTTCTATGACTCACCAATTTTCCTTCATAGAATCCCAGAGTGGGTTGGGCTGGAAGGGACCTTAAAGATCACCCCATTCCAACCCCCTGCCATGGACAGGGACACCTTCCACTCCCCAGGGCAATGCCTGTGGTTTCATGGAGCCTTTTCCTGCAAAGATCTTCTTTGTAGCCCTTCAGGAGCTGTCACAGAGCAACTGGATTTCTGAAAGACTCTCAAAACCAGTTGCTTTTCAGAGACCCCAAATTTCCCAACATCTCCTTGTGGAGAGAATCCTCTCCTGCCTCTTCTCAGTTCCACACGACTCTCCACCTGTGCCTGACCCTTCTTGCTGGGCTGCCCAAGGGCAAAGCTGTGAGAAAGAACAGCCGAAAGGGTGCAATGGGGTTTTTAGTCATTATAATTACTCATTTATTCATTTATAACTCATGACCCGGTTCCTGTGGGCGCAAATGAAGCCTTTCCCACTGACACTGAAAATCCTTAAGGACCTTAAAGTCCCTTCCAGCTCAAACCATCCTGGAATTCTGTGATTTACATGGGAGAGCTGAGTCTTATCTTCACAAGGGTGATAAGGAAACCACGGCACAGAGAAACCCTGGGAGCCCTCCAAAATAAAGTATCAGGCTGATAACAGAGACAGAAGAGCTCTATTTTCGCCTGCATCCCACTCAGCTGGAGCTGAATAAATCCCATGTTCTCATCTGGATTTGGAGCCTTTTCTTCAGGAAAGAAGCCCAAATAATTCCCACTTCCCCCCCACCTCCCACCCTCTGGGTGCAGCCAAAGAGTTTTAAACCACAGGGATGGAAAAGCGGGATTTCAGCCAGCTCCTGTCCTGAGTTTTGGTAAATTGTTATTTTATGGCCAAGAGGGGCAGGTTCCTTTTTTCCTTGTTATGTCTCAGCTGCCTCTTGATCTGGTTTGGATGCTCGTGGTGCACCTTATCAGGGGTCACTGTAATGAAAATGCCATATTTTCTCATGGAATCACTGAACTCTCAGCCTGGAGAGGAGGTGGGAAGTGGGAGGGCAGCTGTTGCACAGCAGCAGCCATTGCACTTGCTAATAAAGTCAAAGGTAACAAGTCCAAACCAAAGAATTCCCCTCAACGTCCATGTAATGCCTCTAAAAAGGTCTGTCCGGGACAACCCATCCCATTTGGAAGTGCATTAGATGATGGAAAATCCACTATTTTCTGAGCTGTTTCAATGGTTAATATGGTTTTAGTGGTTAATATCCCAGGCTCTAAAAAATCAGGGATTTAGTTAAACCTGAATATGAGGAACTTCAGTTCTCTGACACTGGATTTTGTTGTTTCTCCTCCTGAGAAAATGGAGCACCTGCCTGTGATTGGGCAAAAATCTCAGCAACCAGGTCCCTCTGAACTCATCTGACATGGAAACAATGAGATTTACAGGTTTTAGCCCTGATTTGCCTAAAAAGAAGATTATTTCATTTAAAAATATAAATCTCTGGGCAAATCAGTGTAAACAGGTTTTGTCTTGGTGCAATCCAACAGTTTCTGAGTATTTTAAAACACCAGCTCAGAGCTGCCCTGAACTGCAGGAAAGGCCTAATAGACAGTTATTTGTAGTTTTGGAGATCCATCCCCTCTGTGGTAAAATTCCTTTTCCATAATAGTCATATATATTTTTATGATTTCACATATTTCACAGAAAACCACAATTTTTGGAAGGTTCCCTGACAAATCCTGGGTTTGAAGCAGCCAAGCACAAGCAAAGCCACTTAAATTTTACGTCAAACCAGGCACCCCAAAATTACTCCCCCGAGAAAATTTAAGCCCGTTCTTGTCCAGCTCAAGAAGCACTTTGAAAATATGAAGGAATTAAACCTGTGTGAGGGAGGTGAAGTGTTTTTATCCCCATTTTATGGCTGGGTAAACTCAGCCAGTGAAGGGTTAAGTGACATTTTCGGTGTGGTTGAGGAATGGGAAAGGTCGACCTGGAGTTGTGTTTAGACCCAATTTCTCTGGAATTTTTCTCCCTGCAAAGCCCAGAACCCCATTTTCCCTGAGCCCCACTTGAAAGCAGATGCCCTGTCTGGGGAGTGGGAACAAAGCCTGTGGGTGGGAGAACCCAGGTGGGGTCAAACAGGAACACAAGGACGAGCTGGCAGCGGAGCAGCTGGATAAAAGGATTAGGGAGTCGCTGGGTTGGAGAAACAGGAAGCTCAGGCTCCTTCTGAAGCCCCTGGAATTAGTTCAAAGTGCCCTGCGTGGGATGGAAAAGCCCTGGGCTGGGAGAGGCCCAGGATGCCTGGTTAGAGGTGACCCAGCAGAGCTGGGAGCGGGAAGGAGCAGCGCGTGGGGCCAAGACTCTCCGGAGCTCAAATTCCACTCCTCGCCTCTTTTGGTGCCTTCCTGGGTGAGCTGAGCAAGAACTGACACCAGGAGTCATCTGCTGCCTGTTACAAGTCTGAGCTGGGCACGGATCAGCTGCCTCCCCGTGGTCAGAGGTCACTGGAGGTGCCAAAAACCGTGGGAGTTTGGGACAGACCTGGCAGATGCGACACAAGACTGTCAGGAGCTCACCCCTCCGGAGCTGGAGGTCATGTGGACGCTCCATGGCTCACCCAACTGCACCTTTTGGCACCTGGACCTTCCCCTTTCCTGCCTGAAGAGCACACAGGTCAGTGTGTCCATGGCCAACAGCATTTGAGACATCCTGGTTTCCACCTGCTGATCCCCGTGGATCCTTTGTCATCTCCAGCAGCACCACGTCAATGGGTGGACAGTTGTTCCTCCCCAGCCCTCTCTATCCGTACAAACTGAACCAAACCCCCAAGTACAGGCAGTGCATCCCTAAGGGTGGTTCAGGCTGCCCTGTAGGTCACCCCAAACACCTACATTTGGTCTGTGCTTGGTGGTCAGCAGCTCTGGGGGGGATGAAGCGACACGGAGGGACCTCCATCCAGCTGCCTAAATTTGCAGGTGAAATGGCACTGAGGAAACGAGGGGAGTTCAGTCCCACATTTACACACCTCAGTGCTCCATTCCCAAACTTTGGGAGGGGCTTGGGGCCAAACACAGGAAAAGAACAGAGGAATTCCCTCAGTGGATGTCCCAGATTTTTCTGGAGCTGTGGCAAGGTGTGTGTCCATCTGCTGTGGCACCTCCAGAGGAGCCCCAGACCTCTCCTTACATGACTTGACACGTGCAAAATATCCCCTGTACCTCACTTTCTCACCAGCTCCTGCAGTAGCTGGGCTTGGATTTTGTGGTCTTGGAACTTTTATTGAAGGCTGTGTTTTTATATTGCCTTTTTATACCATTTTTTTTCCCCAGCAGTGTTGGCAAAGACTTTGCTTTTTGATATATAGAATTATATATATATATATATACTCATATATATTTATATAAACCAGCAAGTATCTTCTGTATGTGCATTTCCATGAGTGAAAGGGGAAAATGTGCAATGATTTTGGTGGTGTTTGACACCTCCAACATTAAAAGTTTTTGCCCTAACTAATACTTTAGCACCTAATTAAAACCAACACCCCACAGCTTGGCTCGGGTATGAAATAAAATCACTTCCTCAGTTTTTGGCCCAAGAATCATTTTTAAGGCAGTGATGTTTTGCCAGCAAGAATAATAATAAAAAAAAAAAATAAATCAGCTTGACTCTCACTTCCCAGGAGCAAATCTGGGCACATGGAAAACAGGGAAGTGGAAAGGCAGGGATGGGACCAGGTTCTGGCACCGGGTGGTTGATGTGGTTGCTGGGACCTGGGGTCCAGTTGGGGTCTGTTTGTCCAGGTGGTGACACCGCCTTGGGAAGGTCACCAAACCACCACAGGGATGGCTAAAGGCACAGAAAAATATCCTAAATTACGGACTTGCAATTCCAGACTGAATCTCAGGTTAAGGTCCGAGATCACTGGTGACATTTAAGCCAAACTGGGATTGCTGTGGTCGTGGAATCTGGGGTGGAGGGAATTGGATGCTTGGAAATCCCTTCAGCAACCCAGGAGATAAACAAGATAACCTTGGATGTCCCAGCCCTGGAAGTGTCCAGGGCCAGGCTGGAGCAACCTGGGCTAGTGGAAGGTGTCCCTGCCCATGGATGAGCTTTAAGGTCCCTTCCAGCCCAAACCATTCTGGAATTGTAGAATTCTGCCTGGAGAAAGCATGTGCTGATTGCAGTTCTCTTCTTCAACATTATATTCATATTTTTATATATATATTTATATATTTAGATATGTACATATTTATATATTGAAATATATCCAGGACAGACTTATTTCCCCATAACATCCAAGTTTGCCACTCAGCTGGCACTTCAGCTTTCCTGAGCTGAGAGTCTCGGTGCACGTGGGGATCACTGACCCGTGATCCGTGGCTTTCACTCCTCTCCTCTGTTTGATTTCTTTCCCAAATGAACCTGCAAACCCCACACCTGGCTCCACCCCCCCCTCCTGCTCCCACAGCGATGTCATTTGGCTGCTATGGACACGGTGACATCATGGGAATGTCCAGCAGAGGAAAGGTTCCAGGTGAGGAACACACGGTGGAGGGAGATCAGACCCTTCCTTGAAACCTGGATCCTGTTTGATTTTCCATCCTTGCTCTGACCTGAGCAGAATTTGTGCAGTGCAGAAGAAATATCCTGCTTGGAATAATGAAATATTCCTGCCACATTTGGAGGAGTCACCTCTGAACCTTCTTCTTCCTCCCCATCCTCACCCACAGGAAGGTGGCTCCAAAAAAACCACCTCCAAGACATTTTCAAGATCACAGTCCACAACTCGCCCAAGCACTGCATCAAATACAGGAATTCCCCCCAGAAAAGGTATTTAAATGGTGTTTAAATCTCTCCAAGCCTTCTCCAAAGGGACATATCCATCCAGCATATCCCAGGGGTCCCCAGGAAGCTCTCCCAAAGATCATATCCACGGAAAATCTCTGGAAATCTGTGCTGCTTAAACATCTGCACATCAACTTGTCCACCCTGGGCTCCCTTTGTAGGCAGTCAAGGTGAACAGGAGTTTCTAAAGGAAGATTCCCTGGATTACTCCCAGATGTCTGTGTTGGGATAACATATCCAATCCTTGATGTCACTGTTTCTGTACCTTCAGCAGCACAAACAAATCCTGCCCCAGTGGTTTTGTCATTTCCCTGGAACAGCTGCCCTTTGTGTTCATGGCCTTTGCAGGGGTTTTTTATTTAAGATTATTTAAGATATTTAAGATGCTCCTTTGATTTTTCCCTCTACCTTTTTCCTTCCAGAATAAAGAATTCTTTCCTCCTGTCTTTGATGGTGTCTCATTATTTCCAAATCTCTCAGCGGTTTTGCTACACCCCTTTCCCATCTGAGCTGGAAACTGTGTCAGAAACAAAAATAGTGATGAAAATTTCCTAAAAACGTGGGTCTGAGAGGCAGCAGAAGGACAGAAAAAGTAATGACAAGGGCACATAATTGTGAATTTTGGAGATTTGGCCTAAATCTTTCCTGCTGGGCCCTTCCACAAGGGCCACCTTCAGACAAGGAAGGCTTTGCTTTCCTGGGAACACGTTTAACCCTCGGCTTTTCCACCCACAGAGGCTGCCAAAGGGACAAGGAGCAGCTCCAAAGGAGCAACAGTGGTTTGGACATGGCACAGGAAGGACCACCAGCTTGTCCTTCTGGGATCCCTCAATCCCAGGCAGCTCCAGGAACCGACCTCCTGACACCTTGGCCTTTCCCACCTCGGAACCATTGACCCAGGAGAGCGGATGGGACTTAAATCCCACTGGCCAAGTGTTGGCCTGGGCTTGCTTTTGCCCCACCCTCCCCGTTGGGATCCCTAATTGAACAACCTGCCCCCTGTGCAGCTCCAGGGCAAGTCATCCTGCTGAGCAAACAGGATTAGAATTCTTCCCCCCCACCCCCCTCCATAAAAACCAGCAGTGCAAATTAAATGTTTATTCTTTCATGTAGGGAAAATGTCAGCTGTTTCAACTCACCTGTGAGAGATCTCCAGTGATGGGGAGGCGTGGAAGCTAAAAGCCTGATTTCTCATTGGAAATGTTCTGTAATTTGGATTTTTTTCCCCCCACTTTTCTTTTTTGCTGGACTGAGATCAACCTGTTAACTGAATATATTTATGCTATTCTTGTTTAGGTTTTCTGGTTTTTTTTTTTTTTTGATTCTTCCTCCTATTTTTCATTTGTGCTCTCATCAGAGCTGATCATTTCACTTCCACAGCCTGTAAAATTCCAGGCTTGAAGGGATACTGTCAAGTCAGATTTGACTCCAAATTAAGTTTTGGGCTGGGAGTCAAGAGACACGAATTCTAATCCCGGTGACCCGCTGTGTGACCCCCTTCACCCCCTCGTACCTCGGGCTGCCTGCAGATAAAACAGCGATGCAAAGCCCCTTTTTTATCTCCTGTGATGCTCTCACACTTCCAGGCACCACAGAACAGCTTTCCCCCCTTAAAGAAGAGCGAGAAGAATGGGAAAAAAAACACAAAAAACACACAAAAAGGGGTTATTTAGGTGCCAAAAAAACTGTGGAGTCACTTCAGGCATCACGAAGCTGTCCCTGTTGCAGCTCTGCTGACGCCAGACGGGGCTGAACGTGGTCCAACGGGTACATTCCGCTTCCTGAGGGACGTCAGCAGGGGAAAAGCAGCCACCCAGAAACTGCAGCCCCAGGAAAATCAATCTCTCGTGCTCCACCTGCCCCAGGCGAGTTCACCCACAGCCTTATCAGGGCTCGGCCCAGCTCTGACCTCACGGGGTTCTTGGGAATCGGTGGGAAGGAAGGAGCTTCCTGGACACACCAAAACCTGCCCGGGGTTTTCTCTACCACCCTCTGTCCTGACTCGTTCTCAAGGTTTACTCCAGGAGGGACAGTCTCCTGTTGCACTTTGGAGCTGCAGAAGGGAGGGTGTCCTGCTGCATTTTGGGAAGCTGGGTGCATTCCTCCTGACCTGGATCCTCCCGGGAGGTGCCGGTTGGAAGTGCTGAAGAGACGTGTAGATGTGGTTTCCTGGGGAATTCGGCAGTGCTGGATTAGAGGTTGGACTCGGTGACCTCAGAGGGCTTTCCCAACCTCTAATTTTGTGGTCCTGTGATGCTGTGGTGGTGGCATCTCCTAGAGCAACTCCCTTTGCCTTCAGGGCTCTACCAATGCAAACACTATTCCCCTTCTCCTCCCAGAAATCCCACCTGTAAATCCCCCCACATCCAACAGGACCAGTTTCCAAAGTAAAGGACCATCTGTGAGTGGTGTGTGGAGCAGAAGAGAGGCCACAGCCCTCCCTGAGGTTGTTCTCCAGCTGCAGGGAATCAGTAGGACACCCGACCTAAGCTTGACCAGTGCCAGGCTCTGTCCCTCTAGGCTGAGATGGCCATGGATGGATGAACTCCTGCTCCCTCCAGGAAGATCATTCTCCAGCCACAGAAACACGCACCTGAAGATTAGGGAAATTTTGCCCAAGCCAGTGTTCACCTCACATTTGAATTTGGCTTTCCAAGACACCCTTGGCTGGCCAGGGCTGGTCTCTGTGGTGGAGGGATGGTGATAGGAACAAGGTAGGAAACATCTCTCCTTGGTGCCACTCCGGTGATCACAGAACCATAAACTCATGGAATGGGTTGGGTTGGAAGGGATCTTAGAGGTCATCTCATTCCCACCCTCTGCCATGGGCAGGGACACCTTCCACCAGCCCAGGTTGCTCCAACCTGGCCTTGGACACTTGCAGGGATCCAAAGCTTCTCCAGGAAATCCATCCCAGCACCTCCCCACCCTCCCAGCCAACAATTCCTTCCCAATATCCCACCTAAACCTACTCTCTTTCAGTTAATTTTCCCTTTATCCTGTCCCTCCAGGCTTTGTCCCCAGTCCCTCTCCAGCTCTCCTGGAGCCCCTTTAGGCCCTGCCAGGGGCTCTCAGGTCTCCCTGGATCCTTCTCTCCTCCAGGGGAACCCCCCAGCATTCCCAGCCTGGCTCCAGAGCAGAGGGCTCCAGCCCTGGGAGCATCCCCATGGCCTCCTCTGGAATTGCTCCAACAGGTCCACACGGTTCTTGTGTTGGTTCCCAGAGCAGGAGGCAGCTCTGCAGGGGGGTCTCACCCAGGCAGAGCTGAGCTGGAAAATCCCCTCTGGCTCCTGAGGATGCTCCAGCCCCAGTGACAGATGGTGAGAGATTTTTCCTACTCAAACAGGACATTGCTTTCCCCACCTGCACAGAGGGGAACAATTCCCACTCCCCACCTCTGCTCTGCTCCAGGTGGGACCAACAGGCCCTTTATTTTGGGGGCAGAAGACAGGAACGGGACATTTGGGATCAGGGGAGGCAACTTCCTGACAGACAACTTGTGTCAGCGCATTCCTCCCTTCTCCTTTTCCACGACCCCTGCAGTGTCTCCCCCACCCAAAAAAACCCCACGGATTCCCCACCCCGAGGGGGAAATTTCCCACCCAAGGAGCAAATCCGTGCCAAATCCAGGGCCCTGCTGAGCTGTGCTGCCCCCCCGAAGCTCTGAGCCCCCCTGACAGACGTGGCCTGGAGCCAAGGAATGGCTGGAACGGTGGTGGCTTTACAAGCCCTTCCTTGGGGGGCCGTTTTCCTGCCCTTTTCCCCGCTCTGGGGGGACATAAACTGGGGACAGATCATCGCTCCCGCTCCCTGCTCCGCAGTATTCCCTCAGCAAGGCTTCCTGAGCAGGAAATTCGTGCCTTAAACACCTCGCAGGCCGCGTTTTTGACAAGTCATCGCGTTTTTGTGTGCCCTGCTGGATTTTAAAGCCCCTCCGGTAACGACGTCCCCGAGCAGGGGAGCGGAGCGGAGAGGGAAAACCGGGATGCGGGATGAGTACTGGAACAACCTGCCGTGGAATTTGGGCTGCTTGGACACCCAGGGAAGTGCGTCCCTTTTTGGGAAGAAATCAGGACAGGAAGAAACTCCACGGCTTAAAGCAGAGAGGAAATAATGACACCTGAGCAGGGCGGGTTGAAAGGTGGGTAAAAGCAAAGAATATCGTTTTAGAAACACAACACCCCGGGGAAAAGTTGTTTTCAGGCTTCACATTTCAGCCTGAAGCGATATATTTTTCATTGCAGTGTTGTCCTCACCCAACCAGCTTTGCTTACAGGTACCACAGGAGCATCCTTCCAGTCTTGGACCCTTCAGGGTCACCTGGGAGAGCTTTCCAGGAGTTCTGTGATTTCATTATTTTATTTTATTTTATTTTACTTTATTTTGCTTTATTTTATTTTAATTTAATTTTCTTTATTTTGCTTTATTTTATTTTATTTTATTTACCTTATTTTTTATTTAATTTACTTTACTTTATTTTTTATTTTACTCCATTTTCCTTTATTTTATTTTATTTATTTTATTTATTTTATTTTATTTTCCTTTATTTTATTATTTCATTTTATTTTATTTTATTTTACTTTATTTTGCTTTATTTTATTTTAATTTAATTTTCTTTATTTTGCTTTATTTTAT
>JAYRBT010024626.1:0-21555 GCA_036023395.1 Myiotriccus ornatus | reverse complement strand
ATTTTACTCCATTTTCCTTTATTTTATTTTATTTATTTTATTTATTTTATTTTATTTTCCTTTATTTTATTATTTCACCTTATTTTATTTTATTTTACTTTACTTTGCTTTATTTTATTTTATTTTACTTTTCTTACTTTATTTTATTTTTTATTTTACTCTATTTTCCTTTATTTTATTTATTTTATTTTATTTTCCTTTATTTTATTTTATTTTACTTTACTTTACTTTACTTTACTTTATTGCCCCTGGGAATGACCCTTCCCCATTCAGGGTGATTTCCCACCCAATTCTTCAGTGTTTCGTTTTGCAGCTGGAGAAAATTCAGTTGAACTTCAGATAAAAGCACTTTCCAAGTTGGTTTTCCTTTGATATGTGACCACTGAAATGAGGGAATACGGAACAAATCCCCCCTGATTCCAAGTGCTTTATCTGCAGGATCCCTTATTTTTTGGGGGCCTGAACAAGGACATAAATCATGGAAAAAATGCATGTTTTAGGGTCAAAATCCCAGGCTGTGTGTGGGGGAGAAGGGAGGAAGGACTCATGGATTTAAATTCACCCTTGGAAGCCCTCGAGGACCAGTCAAGGACTTTTGAACCCCGAGTTCTCCTGGAGGCCAGAGGGGAGATCTAAAAATTTCGGGAATTTTAATACCTTAAAAACCTGGGCCTTGGTTTTGCTCCCGTCCCCTGACAATGTTTTACAAAGACTGTTTAGTAATGATGAATAAAAAACAATTGACAACTATAGGGGGAAAAAAAGCCAGTTAAGTCATAAGAATGTCTCTTGTTAGTGTGGTTTAAAAGCACAAATACGAGGGGGGAAATTCCACCTGAAAGTGGAATAGTCAGTCTCTCCCATGAAATACATGGAAAAGGAGCCCGGGCAGGGGAAGGTGGGCAAAGGCACAGGAGATGCTTGTTAAAGGTGCTCGGGGAAGAACAATCGACTCCAACACTGACTCCACACCTCTTGTCTCCTCTCCCGCCTCCCTTTCAATCTTCCCTTTCCCCTGGAGACCTGTCTGGGGCATGGGGGGAATCTCTAAAAGGCAGCTTGAAACAACTTCTCTTGCCTTTGAAGGCCATTTGAATGTTTGCTTTCCTTCCACTCCACGGCTTTCTCCCTTTCCTCTCTCCTCTCTTTGCCTTCGGTCTGGGGGCTGGAGTAAATCATCCAGCATCCGAACCCCAGCTCTGGAGAGCTGCACCGAAATACTGCCGAGCCTATTAAATTTATTCCTGGAACTGTTCTGTGCTCCCACCCCCCAGGAACTTTCCCGCTCGGTAGATTTCGTTCCCTTTGTTCTTATTTAATTTGCTTGCAGCCAGGGGCTCCGGCAGCCCGGTCATTAACCGGCTGCTAATTAGCTGGCACTGACAGCCTCTCGTTATTCCGGAGGCTTTGGAGAGTGTTTGCCTGCAGTCACATGGTGGGACAGGCTTTTAATAACAGCCATCCCGGCTAATTCTGCCTTTTCCCTCCTATGGGTGTCCAAGCTGAGCCGGCAGCACTTCCAGGGGGTGTTTTTGGTAACAGATGGAAAAGGAGAGGAAGGGATTCGGTGACACTTTTTTTCCTCTGGAGATTGTTCCTCCTCCGGTGCGATGTGAGATGATGATGTGAGTGTGGCACCTGTCACTGCAGAGGAAAAGGAGAAGCAGCTTCCTCCCTCCCTGCTGTGCCAGGAGGTCTGTGAGCAGAAATCTCCTCCTGCTCTCTGCCACCATCTGCTCCTCGCCGAGGTCTTTCCTCTGGGGGCTCACACCACGGGGCAGCTCTTGGGATGTTCCCTGCAATTCCCAAGGGCTGGCAGGTGGGTGTCCCAGTTCCCATCTGGGCTGGGAAGGGCGGGGGTCCAGATGCCACCCCACCCCATGGTGCGTCTGGAAGACGGACTTTGGGCATCAGAATCCCAGGAAACCAGAGGTTGGGACACACCAGGAGGCTGCAAAGAGCCACAGCCCTCAGAGCATCTTTCCCACTTGCCAGGAGGTCAGGCGTGTTTTGCCTGGCAGGCAGAGGGGTCTGGTGATCCAGGGAACTCAGTGACCACCCCCACACCCTCCCAAAACCCTGAAGATGCAACTTTTGGCACTTGCCGGTCACCAGGTGCCTCCCTTCCCTCTGAGCAAAACAGGAAATGAGTCAGGCAGGGAAAAACACCCTCCCATGAGGAATTGCCCTGGTGGGGCTTGAGAAGAGACGTCCCCGGAGGTGTTTGTTGTTCCTGGGCAAGGAGGAGGCACCTGGACACCTTTTTGTGAGGGGACACGGCTGTGGGCTGGCAGGAAAGGGCTGGGACAGGTGGGAAAAGCTGGTGTCTTCTGACACTTTATCCACTCAAAGCCTTCCAGCTTGTGACGATTCCCGGGAATCCCTTTTTCAATCATCTGCAGGGAATGGGCTCTGCACTTCTGAGGGGGCCTGAAAGATGTGCCAGAGGTGCGACTTAGAGAATCATGGAATGGTTTGGGTTGGAAGAGACCTTAAAGCCCATCCAGTGCCACCCCCTGCCACGGGCAGGGACACCTTCCACCATCCCAGGTTGCTCCAAGCCCCGTCCAGCCTGGCCTTTCACTGAGCTTCACCAGCCTCCAGAGGGGGAGAAGCAGCACCCGCCTCACCCTGCTCTGTGCAGGGGGGTTGGCCTGGAGGACCTTTAAAGGTCCCTTCCAACCCAAACTGTTCCATGGTTCGTGCCCCTGAGCTCTGAGTGATTCGGGGGTTCCCCACTGACGTGGGTGGAAAACTGGGGCTGTGGGTTTTCCAGCGGGCCCTTTCTCCCCCACCTTCACAGCCCTCTCAGAGCTGGTAAAGCATTCTGCCGTGTTCCTGGCCGGGTTCCAGCCTCCCTGCAGGATCCAGACCCAAGTGGGAGGCTGATGGTGGTGCCTATTTACCATCTCCCTGGCAGCCACATCCCAAGAGAGGAGGAAGAGGCAAAGCGTGTCCGTGTTTGCTGTGATCCAGCCCTTGCCATCTCCCTGGGATCTCTGTGGGAAGGCACAGGGAAGGGGTGGGGGGAGCAGAGCTGCAGGAAAGCCACATCCGCAGCAGGAACAGTGGGGGAGAGCCAGCCTGGGAGCCTTGGCTGTGGGGAGCAACCACGGAGCCTCCTTGTGCTGCTGAACGCAGTGGGAGGGGACAGATCCAAAATCACTCACCCAGAGGATGCACCTGGGCATTCCTGGCTCCCAGTGAGCATTCCCAGGGCAGCATCCCACCAGGAGGGCACCTAAAGCTCAGGAGGTGCTCTGTGCTCCTGTCCACCAAAGATCCCTCTTTTGGTGTCACGTAGGCAAGCTCAGCTCCAAATCCTCTTCCTCCCTCCTTCTAACTATTAATCCATACATTTTCTTAGGTTTGGTTGATTTATTTTTAATTAGAATATTTATTTTTTTTTCCTTATTGGGGGATAGAAAGTTTATTTAGCAATAGCCAGACTGGGCTGCTGCTGCAAAGAATATTCGTGTCTGAGATTTTCCTCTTCAGTAACTCAGGGTCCCTCTGTTTCCCTCACGTCCTTTGGTTCCTTCTACCCTGGGAAATCACAGCCCAGGGCTGGATGTGTCTCCCGGGCATAATTTTTGTGGGACCAGCAAACACTTCCCCAAACAGGACCCAGCTTGGGCAAGAGACTCTGCTCTGGACACCATCCTCCTTTTTGGGGGGCAAGAAAGGGAGTTCAGCTCTTCTGGTGGGATCCACTGAAACCCAGTTGCTGCTTTTCCTGCTGGGAGGAGTCAGAAATCCTGGTTTCCAGCCCCTTCTTCAGATTTTGGGTTCATTAATGGCCTGAGCTCTGCAAGAGACACAAGCACAGTTGCTCTAAGTTGTAGTTCAAGCAGCAGGGTCTGGTGGACGGTCCCACATCCCAGAACTGATATTCCTCCTGGGATGTTCAGGAGAGGTCTGTGTGCCTCTTCCTCCAGACACAGCATAGTAAGTGATCTAAACTGCCCAACTAGAATCTGTTATGAGTGTTCTATTTCAACCCAAGCCTGGAAAGGATAAAATTCTACAACCGAAGACTTGCATTAGGCTAAATTCCCAAGTTGATGGTCACAGAAAACAGGGAACTCGCTTTCCATCTGAGCTGAACTCCACACAAGCTGCTCTGCTGCCTCCTGCACTGCCCCTAATCCTTGGACTTGGTTGCACTGCTCAAATGTGGGTGTAGGACATCACACTGAGGAGAATCAGGGAATCATTAAGGCTGGAAAAGACCTCCAAGAGCATCAGGTCCAACCTTTGGGAAGGCCAGAGCGTGCCTATGGAACCATGGAACGGCTTGGGTTGGGTGGGACCTTAAAGATCATCTCCTCCCTGGTTTCAGGAGAGGAAATCCCACACCGTCAGGACATGTCACACAATCAAATTGTACCAGAATTGCCTGGGTTGGAAAGGGACCTTAAAAATCAGGAGATCACACGTTCAGACCATGTTTATTCAATGTGCTAGAAGTGGAACTCCTACTCCAAACTGACGGACAAGGATCGGAAATTTAAGTGGAAGTTCATTCCGGAGTACAGCTAATTAAAGGAAAGGCTCCTTTGATGGACTTCTGTGCTTGAGAAGTTTGACTGTACTGTGAATTCAAATATTTTCCTTGTGTTCCACCAGAATTCTGCCTTCTGATGGCCCACATGAACCTGAGGACCCGTCTTTCCAACAAGGGAACCAGTGATGTCCGGCCTGACTTGTCTCCAGAGGTCTCCTTGGTTTGTGAGCAGATGCTGGGGTACATCAGTGACAGCAGCTTCCTGGGTCACCTGCCTTTGGAAAGGACTCCACTCTTGGAATGACATTGTGTTGATGGGGAATTACAGTTTAGGGAAGACAGGAGGCAGGCTTGAGCTTCCCTGGGGAAATATTTGTGTCAGCACCACTTGGACACTCGTCCCAAAGCGTGGACAAGTGCCAGGACAAAAGGGATCTCAGGGAACATGTGTAGGCCAGGGAAGTGAATTCTCTTAGGTAAGGAGATACCCCAGCTCCCCAGCAGTTATCTCAGAGGCATTTCCTCCCATTGTTCAGCCCTTTGCCTTTCAGCCTCCTGCATTCTCCCTTCCCTCCTACCCGGGGGTTTTCTGGGAAGCATCCGAAGGCTGGAGGCATTTGTCATGGAAGTGGCACCTAGAAGGGATGGTGCCACAGTGTGCCTTGCCTGTCAGCACATCCCTCCTGTGTAAGCCCTTTGTAAACAGCTTGTCTTGTGCCTCCCAGGTCAGGGTTTGGGGGGTTTTTTGTCGCTTTTCCAAGAATTTCGGATCTCGGCCGTTTCCCTTTTCCGCGTCTCGTGACGCTTCGTGGCACTTTGACATTTCTTAGCCGTGTGGAGTGTGCATTTTGGAGGAACCACTGAGTCAGTCCTGACCTCTTCTCCTTCCTCTCCTTGGGGGTATCTTGCACAGCTCCTGCTCGTCCTGGTTTGTAGTCACGCTCAGCTCCTGCCCTGGGCCCGCTCACGGCTCTGCTCCGCTCTGCTCCAAAAGGGACCAGCTCCTTATTTGTAAAACAACACTCAGGGCACTGCAGGACACAGCAAGAGACTCCAGGAGCTGAAAAACTCTGTGTTCAAACAGGCTGAAGATGGATTTTCACGGCACTGAGTCTGCTGAGAAGAAATAATCATATATATATTAAAATATATATAACAAGGCTCTACTTACCTGAGTTATTTAGATGCCCATTTAAGAGCATAATTAATTAGGCCCTGTTTGTTGACTATGCAGAGCTTGGAACGACCATCCTGGAATGGAATTGGACTGGAAGGGACCTTAAAGCTCCTCCAGTTCCACCCCCTGCCACGGGCAGGGACACCTTCCACTATTCCGGGTTGCTCCAAGCCCTGTCCGAGCTGGGAGCAGCAAAGCAGGGCAGGAGCTGAGGAGAAGCCCAGCCCAGCTGGGATGTGCCCTCACTGAGCTCTGACAGAGCTCCTGGCTGGCTGAGCAGAGGCAGCAGGTCCCACGTGAGGCTGGTTGGTGCAACTCAGACCTGCTGGTGCTTCCCCGGCCCTGACACGGGTGGGGTTTTTATGTATCACGGGATCACTGAGGTCGGAAAAGACCTCCAAGATCAAATCCAAGCTTCAACCCAACACCCCCACGCCCCCAAAGCCGTGAAGTGCCACATCCACACGTTCTGTGGCCACTTCCAGGGATGGTGATTCCACCTGGGCAGCCTGTTCCAGTGCCTGGCCACTCCTTCAGGGAAGAAATTTTCCCCAGTATCCAACCTGGACCAACCTGAGGCTGTTTCCCCCTGTCCTCTCACAAGTTTCTTGGGATAAGCAGAGTTCCCCACCACACACGACTTGCCATGCTGGAGAAATGGCAGTAAAGCCAAGACTAAACCCAAGATGCTGAGTTTGTCCCCCAAATCTGAGCTATCAGCCCCTGCCAGGCTCTGTATCTGCTCAGTGACTTCCCCAGAGGTTCTTTGCTTTTCCTTTTCATCCAAAAATGGAGTGGTCGCTCTGTTTATTTGTCATCTTGAAAAGTGACCCCTCTCTAATGGGTATTATTAAATAACAGAGTGGGAAGAGTTTCCTTTTCACCCAGTTAAATCTATTCAGGGTTGCTGTGCACAATCCCTCCCCCCCCCCCCACCCTCAGTGAAATCCTAGGAGAGACACAACACAAAGTTATTTGCCCACTCAGGCTAAGCCACAATTATTATTGCAGCATTTCTTTCCAAGGTATTGTCCATTTTGCAGGGAAAACGGTGATAAATCCAGATATTTTAATGTAGAGCTGAGTGCTCTTAATTTCTCAGGAGAAAAGAAAAGGATAACGTGATTTTGGTTTTTTTAAGGGCATGAAAAAACCTGCCAAGAAGTCCCTCAGAGTAAACTTTTTATATATATAAAAGGTATAAATCACCATGGTCAGTGTTGTTAAAGAAATAAGGGTGAATTCACGTCTTCCTAACCCATCTAAACAAGGTCAGATGAATTTCAGTCTAAACCAGCCCCAAAAGAGGGGAAAATTCAAGCCTGGGCTGGAGTGTTGCTGAAGGTAGAAGGTTGTTATCCTACACTGATAATGGTGTTCAAATAATTCTTATTTTTGACAGATTGCCATGAACCCCATTCATTTATTTTTAAAAAAATAAAGTTTAATAATCCAGGTGTAAAGTTGAAATAAAAATCAAGGTGTAAAGTTCGTGATCTTTGTTAATTAAAGCAAAGAAGCCCTTCAATGAGGCAAAACCTTCCTGGGAGTTTGCCATCCCTCTCAAACCTGCCCCCTTCTTGCCACCAAAACAAGCCAAATAAAATACTCAAAATGCCGTAAAATTCAACCAACTTTATCCTTTTAATGCCTAAACTACTGGATTTGTGTGTTCATGGCCGGCAATTAAGGGACAACTGGCTCACAACCCTCATTCTCCACAGCTGGACACCAACTTAGTGTGCTTTTAAATCATCTTTAAATCATCTCCGAGTCATCTCCCCCTTTCAATCATCACCATACACAAATCATGTCACAGTTTAGATGGTTGTGACTTTAAAACCCATCCGGGGAAAGCATCCCTGGCTGGGGGATTCCTCGGGAAGTTTCCCCTTCTCCTGGTGCAGGAACGTCCTCGCTGTCCCATCTCCCATCTCCACCCGCGCCAGGCCAACAAATTAACACGTCCAATCTCCCGTTACCCAATTAATGAGAACCAGATGCCTCCTCCTGGTGCCAGATGCAAATTGTTCTCCCACGTGGAATCACTTCCAAGCCTCTGGGCTCCCAGGGGCCCAATTCCCTTCCTCTGTGCTGATCCAGTCGCCCAAACCCTCGAGGGTTCAATCAATTCCGTGATAGTTCTGGCGTGGAAAACACGGGGAGGTTGGTGCTGATTGTCCTGGTGAACGGAGCCACGGTGGCAAAATCATCCTTATCAGCTTTGTTGAACCTCATCTCAAGGCGGAAAAACCCGAGGAAAACCGAAATTAAAGGAAAATCCAGACCCTCTGTTCGTGTTTCAGCACCTGACTCACCAGTTCAGTGACTCCTTCCCTTAAAATCTGATTCCTGGGAAGACTTTTTACCCAGTTCCTTTCAGAAGAAGATTTTAAGTTCATGGAAAATCATTTGAAAAATCAAAAGACTCCTTCTTTTAAACCACTGGACAAAGTGTATTTTTGCCATACTTCGATAATTTATATTTTAACACCTCCTGATAAAGGTCACACCTTGCATTTTCCAAACACTTTCCTTACACAAACTCCATTTAAAATGCTCAATTTATACTGGTTGTGGTCAGGAAGTAGTTAACAGGAGTCAGAAAATTCAATGGAGTGGAAAAGAAGGGAATATTTTCGTGGTTTGGATGGACTGGAGATTGTGGATGTGTATTTTTAGCTAAAAGGCTCCTCTGGGACACGTCGGTGTAAACAGAAAAAACCCAACAATATCAGGAGAATCAGCAAAGAATTAAGTGAGGGCAGAGCAGGAATGTGGAAACTCAAGGAATCACCCAGTTTAAGGCTGGATTAAACATTCTTGATGTTTTAGGGGGGTTTTTGAAGCTAATAAGGTACTGAGCCTTGTATCTCACCTGGCCTGTGACCCCTCCTGTCCTCCCCAGGGAAATGTGTCCCCCCCTTTTCCACAGGAACACTTCCCATCACTGAAGACTGTTGTCACCATCCCTTTTTTTTTTTTATGGGTTATTCCTTTAGATCATGTTAAGGGAACCATCAGCTTTTTGGGATTACAGGGGACAGAGACAAATGACACTCCTGATTCTTTCTCCAGTCATCCAAGAGGAGCAGGAACTCGGGGTGACACAAAGGACTTAGTTTGGATATATCTGCTTTAGGATGAGCCTAATTACCCTCCAGATTTTCCCTCAGCAACCCCGAAACCCACCATGCACCTTTAAGAATTCCTCCTCTGATATTCTTTCCTCTTGGCCTTTATCTTCTTTTTGTTGGAATTAAGGTTTTGGGCTACAATGAGCTGTCTAAAAGGGACAGAGATTGCAGCAAACTCCTGCTCTTGAATCCCATGGCTTTGAGTTCCTGGTGCCCATCCTGAGAACCTCTGGCAGGTTTGACTTTCACTGCAAGGCCCTGAAGGCAAAAACGGTTTTGTCACCAAACTGGTGTCACCCTTCCCGGTGCCAACAGCACAAAAGCTTCGGGGTGGTCAAGGAGATGTTGCTGCAATGGTTTTGGGGATGGAGGTAGAGGAGGAGGAGCTCTGGATGCCACTCCTGGGCTCTCCCATTTCATCTGCAGGCAAACTCTGAGACTGCTCTCCCAGATTTTGACATTTGTGCTGGGAGTTTGCCGGGATGAGTTCATCCAGCCACCCAAACGTGGGTCTCCGGGGCAGAAAAGGGGACAGTGGATTTAAACTAAGAACTCACCTCCAAGCTTTCCTTTCCACTCCAGCATCACCCACAGCATCCCTGTGCCACCAGTGTCTCCATTTGCTTTGCTTCTCTGAGTCACGGGGGCGTCAGAAGGGAGGGAGGGAGAAAAGGTTCATCTGATGGCATGAGGGTGTGTCAGGGCAGGCTCAGGTTGGAAAGATTCTTCCCCCAGAGGGTGGTGGGCACTGCCCAGGCTCCCCAGGGCAGTGGGCACAGCCCCGAGGCTGCCAGAGCTCCGGGAGGGTTTGGACAACGCTCTGAGGGACCGGGGGGGATTGTTGGGGTGTCTGTGCAGGGCCAGGGGTTGGACTGGATGATCCTTGGGGGTCCCTTCCAGCTGAGGACATTCCATGATTCCACAATCTCAGTGTGTGAGTGCAGTGCTGAAAGCACTGAGATCCGACCTCGACTGGGGCTGCAGCAATAAAGATGAGTCAGGAGGATGCAGCTCATTTTTGGGAAGGACAGCCGAAAGCTGGCAACTCTCCTGACCTCCTGCAGGGAACGGAGACAGCTGGGGCTCCTGCCCCTCTCTGCCTCTGCTCCCCCAGCCCAGAGCCAGCTGATGAGCAAAGCAGGGCTGAAAATGATAAATCACCAGGAGCTGCTGCCTGGTGAGGCTTGAACTGAGAAGGAAGATGGAAAGACATTTATCTTCTGCTCCCTCCCCCTCGCCACCTCCTCCAGCTGCTCTCACTGCAGCTGAAAGGCAGCGGTGATGAATATGCAGGAGGACAAATGATTGTGTTAAAGAGATTTCCACAGCCAGGATTTCGCTGGGAGGAGAGCTGGAGGGATCAGGGGCAGCAGATAAACTTGTCAGCTTTGCTGCTGATACACAAAAGGTCACCCCACCCCGGGGGAAGTTCAAATAAACAAGTGGTGTCCAGGGCTGCAGGCACACAGGGACTGTTCTGCCAAAAAAAGAGAGGCAGAAAAGCAGATTCAGCTGAACAGAAGTCATTAGACACCAAAAATTAAGGGATCTTTTCAGGTGTGTAAAGCCTCAGGTTTTCTGTGAGTCTTCGTGGATGGTTTTTGCACCTCCTGGTGGCTCCGGGTCACCCCAAATCCTGCCCCACAGGCTGTCCCCGTCCAGGACAGCTGGGGAAGGACGACAACACTGTGCTTTTTGGGGACCTCCTGCCCAGGAGACCCCCCAACATTTCCCTGGAACTGGGAAAAAAGACAAGCTCATATTAATTCACATTAATGCGAATTTTTTTCCCCTTTTTTAAGCACCTGGGAATGGTGGGTCTCAATGTTGTGTCTTTAAAAACTACATCTAAACACAGAAATTATAACCACGACCGAGAAGGTCTCTTGGTACAAAAACATCTCCCAGACAGGCTGTGGGGAGTTGCTGCAACTCAGGGACCATTTGTAGGTGCTGTTTGATCCGTGTCCAACCTGTTTTGGGAGACAAGTTGCACATCAGGTGGTTTTTTTGGGCCACAAAATGGTCACAAGAGTTTTTCCTAAATCTGAGGGAAGTTCTCAGAGCTCTTATTTTAGTGCAAATAAAGAGTGAGAGGATCTGGAGGGCAGGAATATCAGTTTGAAGAAAGTTCTAGCACTGCTTCACACGTCAGAATATGAACCATGTCCCCAAGTGTCACTTCCACAGGGCTTTTAAATCCTTCCAGTTGCACAAAGAAAAGAGAAAATAGGACCTGGATAAAATGAGGGTGCAGGAGCAGAGATAAAATTGGACTTGAAGGCAGCTACTAAGGGTTTGCTGTCAAAAGAGAAGGATCAGTTATGTTGGGATCTCTGCTGGTATTCCCATTTTCGTTCAGGACAGGGGAGGTGGAAGAGGGAAGGATCTTATTTGCTTTGCAGATAACACAAAGATGTCCTGGATTTCAAGAACAGGCTTAAAATTCAAGTGAGCTTGGTAGAAAAGAGGATGACCTGTAAAAAAACCCAACCAACCAAAAAACCCCAGTGGGATGAATCAGGGTTATTTATTTTTTTTCCTTTTAAATTCCATCTGAAGCGAAGGGAAACACTCCCTTCACTGCAAAAAGCAGGTATTTCAAGGCAGGTGGCAAGTCCAGAACCACTAAAATCAGGTGGGTGTGAATATTGGGTGCACCGTGGGTAGTGAGAGTGGGGAACTCCCTGGGACTGGGGGTTTGAGGAATTCACAGGAAAGTTAAAAAAACTCGGTGGAAGAGAAACCATAAAAAGGTCTAAAATGCCCAGAAATCACGTCCAGCTCAGGAAATCCCAGAGGCAGGGATTGTTACAGGCTGTGAGAGGTCGATGGAAAGGTTGCCACGCTCTCCCCGCATTCCTGCGCTCATGTGCTGTTTGCAGCTTCGTGAAATAGGATATTGTGTGAGGGGGGTGTTTGGTCTGACCCACTCAGGTGGGTTTAGACCCTAAACCCCCACCGGGCTCCAAATCTTGGGGCAAGATCTTCAAGCTATCAGCTCGTTTAAGTGGGGCTCTCCTGCAGCTGATGGGGCCGTTTGTGACCTGTCGGGTTATAAAGGGGATTAAAGAGGCATTTTTTAGCAGCTGATCACTCAAGTGAGGAGATGCTCAGGTGGAGGATTTTAGCAGTGAACAGAGACAAATTTTGTGAAGAACTTGCTTCTCTTTCTCTCTCTCTGGCAGCTCAGCAACTTGTTGAGTCTCCGGCTCCGCATTTGATTAGTGGGTTGGGTGCAGCCCTCCCTCAGGTGTATTAGGGAACTGTGTGTTCTTCCACACCCAAATTTGGGGAAATAACATGTAAATCCCCATTATAGATCCTTGTCAGCCCACACTTCATGTCCTTTTCCAGAGGATGATCAAATATTGAGGAAATTCAACACTTTGAGCTGAAAAATCCTGGCACCAGAGTCCAGCAGGGGTTTCTGGCCCTACAGAGGAAGGACAAAACATGTAAACCAGGATCATAGCCCTTTTTGCCCTAAATCTTGGAAATTAAAGCTCTAAACCAACTACTGGACATTTCTTTCTATCTTGTCTTCTGCAGGGATGGGAAAGAGAGTTCAGAGACCACAAACTAGCACTAGGAAAATAAATCAGACACAGATTGTGCCCTGTTAGGATGGAAATCATATTCTCCTTCTCTCCATGGGTACAGAACCCAGTGGGGAGTTCTCTTTCCAAAGACAAAATTTAATTACCTTCCTTAAATCCTTATGGCTTTAAGCTGAAGGAGAGGAGGTTTAGATGAGATACAGGAAGGAATTCCTGGCTGGGAGGGTGAGGAGGCCCTGGAATGGATTTCCCAGAGAAGCTGTGGCTGCCCCTGGATCCCTGGAAGTGTCCAAGGCCAGGTTGGAGCAACCTGGGACAGTGAAAGGTGTCCCTGCCCACGGCAGGGGGTGGAATTGGATCATCCTTAAGGTCCCTTCCAAACCCAAACCATTCTGGGGTTCTGTGATTCTGGAATCATGGATTCAGGTTTTGGTTGTGGTCTCTGGCTCTCCTGGAGAGGTTGAGCTGCCTGGTTACAGACCCAGCAGCAAAGATTTTCTCATCCCATTCTCTCCACTTCCCTCATGATCTTTTTTCCTCACTGTCCTCCCTGCCATTTTCTTCCCTTTCCTAAGAAGAGGATGAGCATCATCTCCAGAGGAAATACTTTGGGAAGTGGAGGTAAAAGGCAAGAGAATCTGCTTATAGAATCATGAAATCCTCATGGAATGGGTTGGGTTGGAAGGGACCTTAAAGCTCACCCAGTGCCACCCCCTGCCACGGGCAGGGACACCTTCCCCTGTCCCAGGTTGGTCCAGCCTGGCCTTGGACACTTCCAGGGATCCAGGGGCAGCCACAGCTGCTCTGGGCAACCTGTGCCAGGGCCTGCCCACCCTCCCAGCCAGCAATTCCTTCCTAATATCCCATCTAAACCTCATTTCCTTCAGCTTAAAGCCATTCCCCTTGCTCTACACACCCTTGTCCAGAAAGCAGAGCTTTCCCTGGACTTTTAACAAGCTTGTTTGACTTTCAGGATTAACTTTGGCAGCTGCAGTGCTTTAGTTCTTCATAAATCAGGCAGAGCTGGAGCAGCCCTGGGCTGGCCACGTGTCCCCAGCCATCAGCTGAAGGCTGTAAACACCACTGGGACACAAATCCTGCCCTTCAGATAATTATCCAGGGAGAAAAAAAAAAAAAAAAGACAAAAGGGTTTGTATCAAGAAAAATAACCCCCATTTTCTTAGCAATTCTTGTGGGCCACGTAAAAACAAATCAATAGCTCCACCACCCACTCGTGTCAGGTGGACTCTGACCATCCCAAACACGTCCTGCTCTTCCATCTGGTTTGAGGCTCAGATGGAGACCTTGCAGTCGCTCCAGCAGAGCAGGGGAGAAATTTCGTGCCCTCCTCGAGTCAGGCTGAGCTTTGTGGTGTGTTAATCCGGGCTGGCAGTGAATCTGTCAGGAGCACATAACTTACCCAGGGTGTAAAACACGGCCTGAGCCTCCCAGGAGCTGGGTGGCATCTCCCCCTGGCTCTGATTTCCTGCCTCCCCTTGCCTTCCAGGGGTTTGGGATGAGGTGTCCCAGCACCCCAGGACACCTGTGGAAGGAGGGCTGGGATAAGTAATGCTGCCAGTGCAACGGCAGGGTG
Source organism: Myiotriccus ornatus (assembly GCA_036023395.1). Lineage (NCBI taxonomy): Eukaryota > Metazoa > Chordata > Aves > Passeriformes > Tyrannidae > Myiotriccus > Myiotriccus ornatus. The sequence goes on along the minus strand of JAYRBT010024626.1, from coordinate 7,580 downwards.
GAAAATCTTTGACAGAGGGATTCCACCAAGGCCTCTGGGCTGAACCAGGGGGTGCAGCTGGGCTTTCAGCACCTGCAAAAAGAGCTTCCTCCTGCTGTTCTCCATCTCCTCCCGCTGCTTGGCCAGGTACAGCTGTTAAACAGCTGCCCTGGGGCCCCCCTGGCCTGGAAGGGATGGGAGGGAACATCCTCATTTCCCTCTAAATGTTTGGGGGAGCGAAAGAACAGGCCCAAATTCCAGAGCCGTGGGCAAGAAGTGATTTTTGTGTTTATTTTTGTATAGGAGGAGGAGGAGGAGAGAGTCCAAGGAGCCAGGCGTGGTGGTGTTTGCCCAGCAGAAGGAGCTCTAGACTGGCAGAAGCTGCTCCAGCAGCATGGAATGAGCTTCTCCAGGTGCTGGAATCTCCGATTCCTGCTCCCTGCCCAGCTCAGGAGCAGCTTGGAGACCCCTTGGGTTGTGTCTTTCAAAGAGGGAACGCTCACCTTCAGGTCACAAAGCCCTGTCAGACGTGGCTGGAAAAACGGGAAATCGCCTAAAAATTAAAGAGGAAAAGTGGATGGAGACCAGAATCTTCCAAAGGTGTGGAAAGGGTTCATCCCTAGGGAATTGTGGAATCAGAGGGTCATGGAATGGTCTGGGTGGAAGGGGCCTTAAAGATCACCCAGTTCCAAGTCCCTTCCACCTTCCACAAGATCAGGTTGCTCCAACCCCTGTCCAGCCTGGCCTCTGTGAAGGAAAATGAAGATTCCGTGTTTAAATTCCCTCTTCAAGCAGTATTTTGGATCTGGGACTAACCTTTCCCTTCATACAATCACAGAGATTTTGAGCATCAGCATCGTTTAAAGACAGATGGTTCCCCAAATTAAAATAATAAAATAAATACATAAATAATAATAAACTAATAAAATGACAAATAACTAATAAACGTGTACTAAAACCGAATAAAATCACTGATAATTAAAAATCAATAACAAAATAGCTAAACATAACTTATAATATTATTATTCAGGCTCAAACCCCTGAGTTTGCTCTCTTTGGGATCCTGTTCTACCGTCCTTTAAACAAATATTTTGACTTGGGGCAGGGGGTGGGTCACAAATCCACCTTTACAAGGGCTCGGTTGCTCCAGCTTGAGTTTTATGATGCTGAAGGTATAAAGTGTCCCCGAGGTGTAGGTTGGTCATTGCAGGGCTGTAAGAGTTAAAATCCCCCAAGGAACTCATAGTTCAGCTGTGAGGAATTCCAGGAAGGCATTTCAGGAGCCCTCTGGGTCTTGAACTTGAGTCAATTAAATTATTGGGTCCCTTTGCCCCCTCAGGGGAAGAGGGAATTGCTCTTTTGGAATTGCCCAGCAAGGATTTTACATCAGCAGATCTCTCTGTCTTATCAAATATTAGGTAGAAAATATATCTCAAAGGATAAAAATAAATGTGAATTTAAAGATGATGTCCAGGATACAAAACATAGAGTATGTTTTCCTATCTTTTTTTTCCCCCTTTCTTTTTGTTTTATGATGAAAGCCTGTTGTTAAATAGATCTGTGTAATAATTACTTGGATAATCGTGTAGAAGATGAGCCATTCAGTGTCTTATTTGAGAGTCCTGTGGACTTTGACAAAATAATAATAAGTTATAATATTTAATATTGACGGAATAGAGCTCAACTTTTTTTTTAATACCTTGAGAACACTCTAAATTTAGGAGAGATGGAGCTCCAAGCCAAGATCTGATGGACAGAGCAGAGGGGTGGGAATTTTCTCATTGGACATGGAAGGGGTTTGACCTCAGAGACCTGATGGGGAGGAGTTTGTGCCTCAAGGAACGAAGGGACCTCCTAAAGAACCTTCTAAAGACGTCTGAAATTGGAGCCCAGAGGCAGAAACGGCACCAAGCCAAGCCAGGGATATCCCACCTCCTCTGGCACTCCTAACAAGGCTCCTAAAGCTGCCAGGGAGGGGAAGGCACGGCAGGAATCCACACACACAGTCCATGGGACATTCCCAACCCACTGCAAAGACAACACCATTCCCAGCATGTGAGAAACAAACCCCACTGGGTTTTGCCACCTGTGTCCTTACCCTCCTGTGTGTGCTGAGCCCTCACGACCTTCATGTGTTCTTATCCCAACCCAAAGAGGGACTGGGCGCCGGGATCCCAAGGAATCGTGTTAAATGCTCCTTGGAATCAACGGAATCCGTGTCCCTGAGGACGCCACAGTCACCAGGAGTCTCTTCTCCACTGCCTGGACACATAATTCAGCAGAGAAAAGCTTGTTTGGGCAACAGCACATGATTTTCCCAATGTTTTGACAGCAGCACGTGAGTTTCCCAATATTCCATCAATGTATTTCCCAAAGGACAAGAATTCTTGGAGGTTATTCCTTTAGACACCTTTGGTCTCCAAAGCTCTCCAGTCCACAAGTTCCCAAGCCACAGAGCCAGGATGAATTCCCAGAGGGCAGGACAAAGGAAAACTCTTCCCTACAGCTGTCATTTCCCAAATTTTATTGCATGGAAGAGGGAATCTCCAGGGAATATGAGTTTACAACCTGAAATAACCCAGAAGGCTGGCACAGGGTATAACTAAGTTGCTCTCCAGTCCACGAGTTTCCAAGCCACAGAGCCAGGATGAATTCCCAGAGGGCAGGACAAGGGAAACCTCTTCCCTACAGCTGTCATTTCCCAAATTTGACAGCATGGAAGAGGGATCCATGCTCAGCTTGGAGAAAGGAGAAGAAAAAACAGCGAAACAAAGGCAAAGCTGATTCTTTCGAGCAGAGCATTCCCAAGACAATCTCCAGTTTACTTCAAATTCCAGTTAAAATTGGGCAACGGGCAGAGAGAAGGAAGAAAAGGTAAAACGTAAAAAAAGTAAAGAAAAGGTGAAAAACCAAAGGTAAAAACCCGAAAGAAGAGGAATGTTGCCGAGGTCTGTTTTCCAGGTTGGGACTGACCAGGGGAAGAATAGAAAAAAAAAGCCACCACTCAACTCCTTTGTTTCTGATTAATCAAAATGTGATGGAAATTTCATCTGTTGTCTCGGCCCCTAAACACTTCCCAGCCACATCTGGCACCCTGAGCTCCTTCCAGCCTGTTTACGTTCTCAATGAGAACATTTTTTCCAGCCCTGTCAACAATTAAGAGTTTGCCCTCGGGGGGAGGGCAGAGCTTTGTCCCTCGCTTTTGGGGATTACAAATTCATCTTGGAAGTGCCTCCGTGGTCATCGCTGGGGCACACGGTGGGGAGAAACACAGAGGCCTGGAGCAGAGCAGGTGGGGAGAGGTGCTGGGCTGGAATCAAGCCAAGGCTTTCCCTGGGGGGATCAGGAGGGTGGGTGAACATCCCAGCTCAGGGGGGCTCGTGGCCCTCCTGGCAAGGCAGGAATGGGTCAGTGCCTTGGGCTCCGAGATTTTGGCTCCTCTTCTCCGCCCCCCTCTCTGATGTCAGGGTTTGTTTGAGGAGAGGAGGGGTTTTAATGGGCTCTCCTCAAGCTTGACTTCCCACTGCAGGCCAAGGGATGGAGGGGAGGAGGGAGAACAAACCCAACCCAGCCCCCGGGGATCAAATGAAAGCATTTGGATGTGATTTTAGGGTTGATTTTTTAGCTGGTCCTGTGCGGGGCCAGGACTGGGACTTGATGATCCTCATGGATCCTTTCCAGCTCGGGGTATTCCATGATTCTGGGAAGCAAAGAGCAGTGACACAACCTAGGGCACAGCGAGGATCAGCATCGAGCCAACAATCAGCACCAAACTCAACTGACTCCCCATCTGCTGTTTTCTGCTCCCTAATTATCCCCTCCCACCTTCCAACCTTTGCAATGTCTGTCTCCTCTTCTCCCCCTCCTCTACTTGCTTCTCCAAGGCATGAGTCTGCTCCTTTCCCTGCTTCCCTTCTCCCTAAATCCCAGGGGTATCCACACTTGCACTTCCTTAACCCACTCACAGCAATCCTGTTGAGGAGGAGAAGGAGAAGGAGGAGAAGGAGGAGAAGGAGGAGAAGAAAGAAGAATAATCAACTCTACCTTCTACTCCTCATTTTTAAGCCTTATCCAGGGGTGTTTGGAGGAGAGGAGGATCAGGGAAGTTTGATAAGAGGGAATCCCATCACTTGGTCGGAGACCCCATAACCTCCCTGTCTTCCCCAGTGTTTGACCCCAGTGACAATTAAAAAGCTTTTCCTTGTGTTTTGCTGGAATTCCCAGTGTTTCAGTTTGTGTCTCTTGGCTCTTGCACTAAAGCAGGTCTAGGTCTGAGAAAACTCTGTGTTCGTGACCCCAAATAATTTATAATATTTAAATAAACTATAATTGTAACATTGTAATTTAATTTAAAAATAATTTATAATTTAGAATATTTATATATAAAACATCAATACTATAATTAAAATTATACATATAAAATATGTATTATAAAATATATAAATACATAGTATGTATATACATTAATGTTATATATGATATATAACATATATTCATATATAAAGATATATAATATACATAATTAAATATGGAAATATTTAATAATATAATTTAGAATTATGATATCTAGTTATTGTTATTATTAATAATAATTTACAATAAATTTAGAAAAATTATAAAAATTAACTTCAACATCCATGATATTTCCAGTCTCTTCTGTTCCTTATGAATTTGGTCTCACAATACATTAATTTCTTATCAGGGAGGTGAAATCCTAATTTTTTAAAGAGCAAAATTCAGATAAGAATTATTACTTTCTTCCAATCAATCAGAGACATTAAAAAAATCCACTTCAGTGCCCTTCGTGTACCTTTGCCTTAAGGGCTCTTAAACTTGTTTCCATTTGCTCTTCAAAAACTGAATAAAACCCCCCCAATCTTTGGGCTTTAAGGGCTCCCAGGGTCAAAAATAAATAACCTTTGTCGTGGTTGTGACCATTAGCACTTCATTTGGAATCTTTTTTTCCTTAGGAACAGCTCCACAAAGGGATATTAAACACTTCCCCAAACCAAACTGAGGGAGTCACTGATGGAGTGATTAAAAGAAAAGATGGTTTACAATGAGCTTGATTTTTGCCCGCGGTCTGTCAGAGCAGCTGGTTTGTGTCAGGGAATCCGCGGCGTGGGGAAAAAAAAAACAAAAAAAAAACAAAAAAAAGAGCTTTAGGAACAGCAGAAGAGGAATTAAGTTGGAGAGAAAAGATTGGAGGGATTTAGGGAGAGAGGGTTGGTGGGGCGGGGAGGGGCTCATTCCATCCTCCCTTCCCTGAGGGAGCTGCTGAGATCTTGGGCCCTCCTGAGCTCATCCCGGAATGATCCTCGCCGGGAATGATTCCTCATCCAGGAACGATCCTCCCCCTGGATCCCGCCAATCCATCAGCGCTGCGGTCGGCAGGGAATGCCGCCAGTGGTTCCAGGGGGCTGGAGATGCTCCAAGCACAGGCAGGAATGAGGGATGGAGGGAGGGTGGAGTTCACCTCACTCCACGTGTCCCTCCAGAGTTTTGAAGCCTCCATAGGAGTTATCCCAGCTGCCCTTTCCAGACCGTGGAATGTGGTGAAGGATGTTTAGGGAAGGTGTCAAACAGGGTCAGAAGCCACGTGCTCCTTTCCCTGATTATGAAGATTTGGGATAACCGGCTCAGCTGGAGTCTTCCATGGGGTGCACAGGGGATTAAATGAAATCCCGGAAGAAAAGGGATCCCTGGGTTTATAGTGCACCTCATTTTGGCAGTTTTTAGCTTATCTTTTCAATAAGGAGGTAAAAGCCCTTTACCATTTAATGTGGGAAGAGCCATGTCCTCACATCCCCATGGATAAGGAAAGAGATCCTCGTGCTGACTCTCCCCCAGCTCCAGTGGTTACACAGCATCATGGTACACATGTGAGGAACCACGGGCAGTTATTCCTTCCCTCCTTGTCCAGGGGGAGGCGCTCTGATTCCCAGCAGGAAGCTGGAAGGTCCTTATCAGAGGGGCTGCACAGATGGAGGGACGTCGGACAGAATTCCATCCGCTGGAAAGCCCAAGGAAAAGCTCTCCAGCTCCTTGGCAGTGCCCAGCAGATGTGTGGGCAAAGGAAGCCAAAGGCTGGACCTCTGAGGGTGCCAAGACGTGAGAACAAAGTTGGCACCAGGTAAAATTTCCAGGTGCTGCCTCCTGGGGGGCACAGCTGAGCACCTTCAACACGGGGCAGGATTTTGTGCAGAGGTCAATATTTCTTCTCCTCCTTTCTTATCTCTGGTAGTGGCTCAAAGAAATCCTTTTTTTTTTTTGCTGCAATTCCCTCCTTCCCTCTCCCTAAAAAACACAGTCATTTCTCAGTAACGCTCCTGAAATCGCTTGCAGGTTATTGTGAATTTTAAATGAACACAAAGGCCAGCCCAGGCTGTTGCAAAGATCATGGGGGCTGTTTATTCAGGTGAAATATCTTGGGTTTTGTTGCTCATTAATGTTATTAATTAATGTATTAAAACAAATATATAAAACTAATTAGAGTGCTAATTAATATTAGATTCTATGAGCTTAGTTTTCAGGCTCTGCAGAGGCTCTCACTGCAATTCCTTCAACCCCTGAGGGGGGAGACATTGTCTTTTTTTTTTATGCCAGGTGAAATATCTTGGTTTTCATTGCTGATTATTTTATTAATTAATGTATTAAAATAAATACATAAAATTAATGAAAGTATTAATTAATCCTAGGTTAAAAGAGCTTAATTTTCAGGCTTTACAGAGGCTCTCACTGCAATTCCTTCATGCCCTGAGTGGGAAGACATTGTCTTTTTTTTTTATGCCATGTGAAATATCTTGGTTTTCATTGCTCATTATTTTATTTATTAATGTATTAAAATAAATATAAAATATTTGAAGTGTTAATTAATATTAGATTAAATGAGCTTAATTTTCAGGCTTTGCAGAGCCTCTCACTGCAATTCCTTCATGCCCTGAGTGGGAAGACATTGTCATTTTTTACGTGTGGAAGGAAAGGCATCTGTGGCCCAGCAGGATGTTAATGATGAGTTCGTGTTTGATACAGAAGTTAATTAATGCCCTCTCCATCCTGTTCCCACCTCCAGGTAGCCAAGCAACCCTGGCATCTCTTTACCTTCCTATATTTAGAGCGGCAGCGCGGATGTGGGGAGTGAGAAATGATACCCTGCTGATAATCCCCCGTGTTTACTTACCTGTCTCTCGGGCCATCCATCCACCTCCTCTGCCACCCCCCGAGTGTCCCACGGTGATTAATGGTTTTCCATGGCTCCGTTTTTAACCCTGGCACCGGCTCCTGCTTGAACAGGAGCAAAGTTCAGCCTGGCCGTGTCCACATCACCCCGCTCTTGGTTATGGGTCTGCTTTGGGTCGTATTTTGCTTGTGAATGGAAGTTTTTCTTGTTCTTTGAGTGGTTTGTTTGTTCAGTGTCTGATACAGAGGGAAGGCTTTGCTGAAGGGCCTCAAACAGGCTGGGAGAGCTGGAAGGTTCACCTGGAAAAGAGAAGGATCCAGGGAGACCTGAGAGCTCCTTCCAGTGCCTGAAGGGGCTCCAGGAGAGCTGGAGAGGGACTGGGGACAAGGCATGGAGGGACAGGACACAGGGAATGGCTTCC